>PVIU01005706.1:24444-110176 GCA_004026605.1 Ondatra zibethicus | reverse complement strand
ATTTTTATTGTGGCATATTTCATATTTTTAAGAAAGCAATTAGTATTAATTATCTGACATTGGGTATGAACAGGAAGATCATGGGTAATGTATAAATTACGATTCTATGTAAAATATCAGGAGGAGGAACCCCTGTTTCTCCACACTGACTCCTGTGCCCTGGGGGAAAGGTCAGTGAGCCTTCTCAAGAGCACCCACCTTCAGCCTCCCAGCTGTCCACCAGAAGAGGGAGAGGCTGCTGGTAGAGGAGGTGCTGGTAGCCTCCTGCTTTGGAGCAGCAGGCTGGTCAGTATTCTCTCAAAGACGAAACGGAGTTCAGCACCTGCTTGCCTCCCGGAGAATGGGAGAGTTAAAGAACTGCAGCAGGAGGCAGCTTGAAGGCTGGGCGGCAGAGCTGGTGGTGAGCAGAGCGGACAGACTGTGGCTGTGTCCGCACCTCCAGAGGCGTCTCATCTGCCTCGGCCTCCTGCAGACGGAGGTCCCCTTCCACAGTTGCCTTATGACTGATCCACTGCTTACGTTTTCTGACCTGATGATCTTATTATAGAGGATGAGAAGTCTGGGCCAACAGCAATAAAAGAAACCAAAAATAAGTAGCTGAGAAACTCCAATGGACATCAATAGGAGAACTTCTTGTTCCTTGATATCACGGGTTTTTGTTAATGTTTTATGAGTAATTTTCCCCTGCTTGATTTTTCTTTTATAAAATTCCATGTAACAGGGCTGGAGAGATGGCTCAGCAGTTAAGAGCATTGCCTGCTCTTCCAAAGGTCCTGAGTTCAATTCCCAGCAACCACATGGTGGCTCACAACCATCTGTAAAGAGGTCTGGTGCCCTCTTCTGGCCTTCAGGCATACACACAGACAGAATATTGTATACATAATAAATAAATAAATATATTTTTTTAAAAATTCCATAAAACAGTGTTTATGATACAACCATTTAATATATATACAAATTGTAAAGAATATGTATAAATAGTTTACATAAATGTAAGAGCATGTAGAAGCCAATATATAAATAATTTAAAAAACTGTAAAAAAAATAAATTGACCTTTAACTTTTGACTCTCCAGAAATGTAAGTACTAATAGTCTGCCATTGCCCAGGAGCCTCACCAGCTTCAGAACAATTAACTCCATGGATTTGGTGTGTTATTTGTATTATATGTGGCCAAAAATACGGAAGGACTAGGAAAGATGAGCTTGCTACTGTATGCAGCTTACTGGTGAGAGGTGAGATAATGTCACAGGGGCCACTGGCAACACCAGCAGAGGTAGTTCTGCATGGATGGATGCCACATTCTTTCCAAAATGTGCTGGTCGTTTGTTTTTAATGAAAACTGCCCGGTTTGTTTCCAGGCTGGCATGCGTGGAGCTTTCTTGATGGGGTATCTCTGTTTTTCTTGGTATAAAAAGTACTTAAGGACAAACTGGGTCCTAACTGGGAAGTCTCATCTCTTCTAGGAAGAATACAAACAGCTTCCCCAAGAGATTGTTAACACCAAACCTAATGTGCATCTGGAAGCCCAACTGAAGGCCGAAGATTTCATAGTGGATGTAAGTTGGTGAGCCCAAGAGAAGATTAAGGGAAAAATTGTGATTTAAAAAAAGCCTTCCCTCTGAGGTTGGTAGCCTTTAATCCCAGGAGGCAGAGGCAGGCAGATCTGTGAGTTCAAGGCCATCCTAGTCTGCATAGTAAGTTCCGTGAAAACTACAACTATGTAGACAGACCCAGTCTCAAAAAAAAAAGCAAAACAAAATTAAAAAAAAAAAAACCTTCCCTCATTATGAAAAACTTGGAGGGTAAGAGGTGATGATGTACTTCTGAAATCTTAGCACTCAGGAAGTAGAGGCAGAAGAAACGCACATTTGAGGCCAGCCTGGTCTATACCGTGAGCTCCAGCCTGGCCAGTGCTACATAGTGAGAACAGCAAAGAGGCTGGAGAGGTGGCTCCGCTCTTTCTGCTCTTCCAGAGGACCACCAAGGTCAGGTGCCAGCACCCATATCAGGTGAGTCAAAACCACACACACACGCACACACGGACACATATTCATGCACTTAATTTTGAAAATATATATGCAAAAAAACCCAAAAAACCCCAAACTTGTAGACACAGAAAACTAGAAGGATAAGAATCAGCTGTGGTCTTAGAAAATCAACATTATCAGCCACTTTTCAAATTATCCTTGTGATGTTCTGCCAGTATATTGAGATTATGTGATAAATAGCACATTATATATGCTGATTTAAATTATTTTGGCTATAAAAGTACTACTACTAGATTGTTTTGCTTGCTTACATATATACACAAACAGTTAAGATTTTTTTTTAATTTCTATTTTCTGTTTTGTTTTGTTTTCTCGAGACAGGGTTTCTCTGTGGCTTTGGAGCCTGTCCTGGAACTAGCTCTTATAGACCAGGCTGATCTCAAACTCACAGAGATCCGCCTGCCTCTGCCTCCCGAGTGCTGGGATTAAAGGCGTGTACCACCACCACCCAGCAATTTAATTTCTATTTTCACATGACCACAGTATCTTGGTGTATCCTAATGAAAAGCCCTGTGGCCTTCTCGTATTTTCTCCAGTTCTCTGTAGGAAATTCTCTTCAGTGTTCCATTCCCTGAAATCACAGAGTGTTTACCTTGTGTTTTTATCTAAGCTCCTTTCTCATTTTCTTGTTGACGAATTCTTGCATGAAAGGCCATAATCATTCTTTGCCAATTACAGTGAGTGACCCAGGGAGCAAGGCCCTCCTGCCCTCCCTGAGACTTGGAAAGACATCACTTCCCAGCATCAGGGCTAGGGGCATTTACATCAGAAGTACTCGGTGCTACCGTAGCAGACGTGAAAGCCAGTTTAACCATAATCAAGTGAAGTCAGTGGCATGCAGCGGTGGACTGTTTCACATCAGCCTTGCAAGAACAAAGAGTGTCATGCAATTCTGTGTTAACTACGTGAAAACATGCAAGTATAAATTGGTACAGGAGGGCAAATTCGAAATTTATTCTGAGATTGTAATTGACTCATCAGTTTCACTGTAGGAATCTGTTCTATGGAGATCATCTCTATGTCCAAACCAGCTGCTGTCTGCAGAAAGCTTTCAGCATGATCCAGTCTCCCCTTTGCTCCGGTTCCTGCCATTATCCTGAGTGACTTTCTGTCCAACAGGAGAAGCTCTCTGAACTCTTTTTTTTTTTTTTTAAAAAGATTTATTTTTTTGTTTGTTTGTTTTTTGG
The DNA here is from genome assembly GCA_004026605.1 of Ondatra zibethicus. Lineage (NCBI taxonomy): Eukaryota > Metazoa > Chordata > Mammalia > Rodentia > Cricetidae > Ondatra > Ondatra zibethicus. The sequence goes on along the minus strand of PVIU01005706.1, from coordinate 106,939 downwards.
GTTTTTTTTTTTTTTCCCGAGACAGGGTTTCTCTGTAGCTTTTGGAGCCTGTCCTGGCACTAGCTATTGTAGACCAGGCTGGCCTCGAACTCACAGAGATCCGCCTGCCTCTGCCTCCCGAGTGCTGGGATTAAAGGCATGCGCCACCACCGCCCGGCGATTTATTATTTTTTATGTACATTGGGGTTTTGTCTCCATGTATGTCTGTGTGAGAATGCCAGATCCCCTGGAACTGGAATTAGATAGTTGTGAACTGCCAAGTAGGGGCTGGGAATTGAACCTGGATCCTTTGGAAGAGCAGCTACTGCTCTTAACCACTGAGCCATCTCTGCAGACCCTCTTTATTTTCATTCTTAGTGGCTGTGTTAGTTGCTTTTCTCAATGATATGAGGAAATGAGACAAAGCAACTTAAGGCAGGACAGGTTTATTTTGTGTTCATAGTTTGAGTTCGTCTTGATCCAGGGGACAGGGCCATAGGACCGAGAGGCAGCTGTGTCCACAGTAGGAAACAGATTAGAGCTATATTCAGCCCCCTTCCTCCTTTCTTCCATTTTTATTCTGTCCAGGACCCTGGCCCATTGGATGCTGCTGCCCACATTCAGAGTGGGTATTCCCTCCTCAGTTAACTCTTTGGATGTGCCTAGATGTATGTCTGCTGGTGATTCCAAATACAGTCATGCCGACGAGAATTAACTATTATAAACTGGGTGGTGGTGGCGCACACCTTTAATCCCAGCTCCTGGGAGGCAGAGGCAGGCAGATCTCTGTGAGTTCAAGGCCAGCCTGGTCTACAGAGCAAGTGCCAGGTTCCAAAGCAACACAGGGAAACCCTGTCTCGAAAAAAAAAAGAAAGAAAGAAGAAAAGAAAAAGAAAATTAATCGTCATGGAGATGTGCACAGTTCTCCTCAGCCACCATTCCAGTGGATTACACTTTGAACTTGTGCAAGCCTTGCTCTGTAGCCCAGGCTGTCCTAAAACTCACAGTCTTCCTAATGGTGCTGGGGTTACAAGCGAGAGTCACCTCATCTGACTATACCTTGGACTTTATCAGCATTTGAAGTCACCCTGGCTGAAATCACTAGCAGAGGCATCTTGCTTTCTGTTCACAAAGCCCTTTTCTCTTCATCTCTTCATTTCCTTGACTCTAACTCAGCTCATCGGGACCTATTGGCTCCTCACTTTCTTATAGCTATAGCCTATCTTACCTGTTTCTCTTTTAGTCAAACTTAGATTTTGTGATCATTATTAATAATTCCATCATTTCTGTAGTCACTATCAACCCCTTACCCTTTGCATCTGTGTGGGAAGGGTCCAAATAATCTAGATGTGTTGATGCTAACCTCCTCCCTAACTATAGCTGGCTACGCAAATCCTGTTAGAGACATCACTGCACTGTGAATTCCTGGTCACCAACTTTAGCTGGGTCCTCTGTAGTTTCGAGCAGGTTGAGTACAATTCTCCCAGATTCCATAACAAACCATCTTTACTCCACTCAGCCCTTCACCCCTACTTACCGATCTTATATGTTTACCCTGAGTGAATAGCTCAACATGGCCCCGTGTTCAGATAAAAATAAAAGATACTTATAGGCCATTGCATAGGTACTCTCTCAAACTTCAGTTTACTCCCCTCTGTAGCTGTTTCATCTTTCCTTAGTTAGAAAAATATTTTTCTTCTAATTAAAGACTTAGCCAGGCCAGGTGTGGTGATGCATGCCTTTAATCCCAGCACTTGGGAGGCAGAGGCAGACAAATCTCTGAGTTCAAGGCCAGCCTGTTCATATAGTGTGAGACCCTGTTTTTTTTTTTTTTTTTAAAGGAGGTTTGTCCAGGTAGTGGTGGCACACACCTTTAATTTCAGGTCTCGGGAGGCAGAGGCAGGTGGGTTTCTGTGAGTTTGAGGCCAGCCTGGTCTACACAGTGAGTCCAGGACAGCCAGGACTGTTTCACAGAGAAAGCCTTGGGGAAAGTGGGGGACTCCAAGAGAGACTCAGGAGGAGTGCTCTTTCTACTGTGTGTAGAACAATGCTGCCCAGTGGAACCTCCTGCAATCACAAAAAGGTCTATATCTGTGCTGTCATTTTATTTTATTTTATTTTAGGTTTTTCGAGACAGGGTTTCTCTGTGTAGCTTTGGAGCCTGTCCTGGAACTAGCTTTTGTAGACCAGGCTGGCCGTGAACTCACAGAGATCTGCCTGCCTCTGCCTCTCAAGTACTGAGCTTAAAGGCATGTGCCACTCCCGCCCAGCCCTGTGCTGCCATTTTAAATGTGATTCCTAAGACTAAGAAATGATTTTTTTATTCTATGTTAATTAATTTAAATTTTAAGTTATTGCTGGATGTGATGGTTAATATATTCCCAACTACATGAGAGAGAGACTGAGATAGTCAGGAGGGTCACCTGAATTGGATGGTACAGTGGTAATTTCCTAATAAATAAAAATAAAAAAATAAACCTTGTGGCTAGTGACCACCACGCTTGGCACCGCAGCTCTGGAGCCTGCTGTGTATATTCCTCTCTTCTGTAGATCTGTCCTTCCGCCCACAGACTTGCCCACTAGCAGCAGTTAGTCTCCTCTCTGAAGGAAATCACCACACTACATTCATCTTGATCCCTTTCCTCTCCTCCAGGGGCAAACTCCTGGAAAGACCTTCTGAATTCTTACGTTTCTCTCCAGGTATAGGTTAAAGGTTAAAGTCTCCCTTATCCAAAATCTGAAACCTAAAATTTAAAATGTTACACCATCTAAAGCCGGGAATTTGGCTTAGTGATAGAGCACTTGCCTATCATTCTCTAGGTCCCGAGTTCAGTCCCCAGCATGTGTGTGTGCACACACATAGCCTGAAAGCAAAATTCTCACCAAGATTGTCAGTGATTTCAGTGTGGCTAAAGCACCAGGCAGTATCAGACCTTTGCTTCAGAGCAGTTTTTATTGCCTGGGAATCCTTCCCTTCCTCCCTGATTAATTCCTGTTCACTTAGAAAGTTGCTATTCCCGGGAGGCGTGCCACATACTTCCACTAGCTGTGCTGGCGTGAGGACCCGAGTTTCAGCTGCAGAACTCACTTTTTAAAAGACACACACACACACACACACACACACACACACACACACACACACACACACACACACACAGAGTGATACACACTTGTCAGGCCAGAGCTAGGGAGGCAAAGACAGCTGGATCCCTAGGGCCCATTGGCCTGCAGCCTAAGTGCCATGGTGAGCTCAAAACCAGTGAGACCCTGTCTCAGGGTAGGGGTGGGCAGGGAAGTGCATGGCACCCGAGGAATGACAGCCAGCGTTGACCTCTGACCTCCTCTTGTACATGCCCATACATAGACAAAAGTTGATTATCTACTGTCTACCACTGTCTGTTGTATAATAGATATTGCCTTTATACCCTATAGTTAAATATTCAAAGATACTTTCCCCTCCACCCAAATTTCTAAACCAAATCCCCAAAGGTGGTCATGTACCAGAGTTATTTTTATTCCAGATGATACAACTTCCTAATATTCCTACTTCTGAACACCCGGAGGGCTCCGTTCATTTCTTGTGTTGTCTTTACAATTTTGAGTTCAGTTCTTGTAGTTGTTATGTGATTGCTTATTTATCTATTGTTTTAATTAAGGTTATCAACATGGATTATGGGATGGAAGACAAGAATCCAATTGACCATGTTCTCTTCTATAGTAAAAATAACACGAGGCAAGCAGTCAGGATCTCTAAAGAACAGGTAACTGGCTAAGTAGAGAATTCTACTCTAAGGTGTATATTTGGCAAGTCTTAAAGCCAATTTATATTTTACTTGCCAGTCAGGTTGTAAAGTCAGTGTCTGCTATTAAAGAAATAAAAGAAGGCACAGCCCACTGCAACAACTAAGCAGGAAGCATGTGAACTCATGGAGACTGAAGCAGCAGCCACAGGGCCTGAAGGGGTGTGCGGCAGTTCCTCTGCATGTCTATCATGGCTGTTAACTTGAGTGGGTGTGTCTCTGACTCTTAGGGGACTCCTCACTGTAGGAGTGGGTGTGCCTCTGACTCTTTTGCCTGCTCTTGGGACCCTCTTCCTCCTGTCGGGTGGCCTTGTCCCCCTTTAGTGTTAGGGCTTTTGCCTTTTTTATTGTGTTTTGTTTTGTCGTGTTTAGGTGTTGTCTCTTTGAGGCCTGCTCTTTTCTTGTGGGAGATGGAGGGGGAGTGGATCCAAGAGAAAGGGGAGGTTGGGGGATCTGGGAAGACTGGAGGGAGGGGAAACTGGTCAGGATTTATTGTATGAGAGAAAAATCTATTTCCAGTTTTAAAAAGAGAGAGAGAGAGAAGGCAGGGCTAGAGAGATGGTTCAGTGATTAAGAGCACTTGTAGCTTTTGCAGAGGACACCAGTGTGATTCCTAGCATGTACATAATCTGTATGCATACAAGCAGATAAAACATACACACATATGGAATGAAGTTAATAAATCTAATGTTTTTTTAAAGTAAAGCATAAGCCAGGTGTGCTGGTGCACACTTGTAGTCCCACATCTGGGAAGCATAGGAGATGCAGATGGATCAGGAGTTAAAAGCCAGCTTGGGGGTACATGAGGCTGTCTCAAAATAAAGCAAAACAATTTAAAGTATCTATATCTTGCTGGGCACAGTGGCATACACCTTTAATCCCAGCACTCCAGAGGCAGAGGCAGAATCAGGTGAATCTTTATGAGTCTGAGGCAGCCTGATCTATATAGTGAGTTCCAGGCCACCCAGGGTCACTATAGTGAGATCTTTCTCAAAAAAAGAAAATAAGGGTGCTAGAGAGATAGCTCAGAGGTTAAGAGCACTGACTGCTCTTCCAGAGGATCCATGTTCAATTCCCAGCACCCACATGGCATCTCACACCTGTCTGTAACTCCAGTTTCAGGGGACCCAACACCCATGGCAAAAACCAATGCACATAAAAATAAAATATCCTTAAAAAAAAAAAAGGGCTGGAGAGATGGCTCAGTGGTTAAGAGCACTGGCTGCTCTTCCAGAGGTCCTGAGTTCAATTCCCAGCAACCACATGGTGGCTCACCACCATCTGTAATGAGATCTGGCGCCCTCTTCTGGCGTGTGGGCATACATGGAGGCAGAATGTTTATACATAATAAATCTTTTTTTTAAAAAAAGGAAATAGACATAAATAGATACATGGATATCTGGATGTAGTGGTACAGGCCATTAATCCCAAAAGCCTAAAACTGCAGGATCACAGGTTCAAGACCTGCCAGTACTATGAAGTGAGTTCAGGGACGGCCTGGGCAACCTAATGAGAAGGCGGGGTACAAACAGCTAGAGCTGGAGCTCAGGGCAGTGTTTGGTTTGAAGCTCTGGTTACAAAGTCTCGTGGGCCAGGCGGCTGAGGTGATACAAGCTCACTGTGTTATCTGCACATCTTAGATGGGCGTCTGTGCCCTCTGCACACTTATGTCCTCTCAGTCTTGCAGTCTTTTAGTAATTAGCGTAAAATTCTGAGGCACTTTGCAGGAAATAATCATTTCTCCTTCGGATGATAATTGGGATAAAATAGGAAATCAATGCAGTGCTTTTAACTCAACATTAAAAATGGTACCCTAGACCCTGGGAGGCAGCTAGTTTTGGAAGTGTGAACTCAAGATCTTTTTGTTTTTTGTTTTTTTGTAAAAAAGGTGTCACAGCTTCTGCCACAGAAATTTGCAGAGCAGCTCATTCGAGTATACTGTAAGAAGAAAGACAGAAAGAGCCTACATGCTGCTCGGCAGCATTTCATTCAATGGTGTGCAGACAGAAATTTCACCAAACCGCAGGTGAGTGACTACATTCATGTCCTTGAACATTAAAAAAGAAAAATCTGGGAGCTGGAGTGAGACAGGTCCTATGTAGTTCAGGTTGGTCTCAGATTTGCTATATGGCTGAGAATGACCTCATATTCCTGATCCTCCTCCTCTACCTCCAAGTATGGGAAGTATGGATGCACAGCAGCACAGGGACCTGACATATTTTTTGATTTTTAAGGAAAATCCAAAAGTGATCCTTTTAATCACTGAGAGGTTCTCATTTAAATTGTAGCAATATGGGGCTGGAGAGATGGCTCAGCAGTTAAGAGCACTGGCTACTCTTCCAGAAGACCTGGGCTCAAGTCCCAGCACACACACGGCGGCTGACAACCAGCTGTAACTCCAGTTTCAGAAGATCTGATGCCCTCTTCTGGTCTCCGTGGGTACCAGATATGCAAGTGGTGCATAGATATGCATGCATACACGTAAAATAAAAAATATGGGGGGGGGAAGGGTGGAGAAATGATTGAAGAAGGCACCAATGTTACCCTCTGGCTTCCACATGTGCCTGTATAGTCAAGATCACCTGCAAACACACAATACACATGCATACACAGATCTATACAGTACACACACACATACACACACCATCATGTATGTACACGATACATATACACAATATATACATGATACGCATATATTACAGATAACACACATACACATGTACCACACACATACACATACCACACACACTTTTTTTTTTTTTAAGGAAACGGGAAATAAAAACACCAGCGTGTGTGGTAAGTACCTTAAACCTAGGTATATTAACTCGTCAGGTAAGTTTGCTTGGTTTGTTTCTTGTTAAGCCCTGTGTTCAGTACCATGATGAAGCAGTACCGAAGACAGACATAGTTCTTAGTACTCTGGGTCTCTAGTTGTGGAACACAAACACAAAAATAAACAGCAGTTGTATAGCGTATTGAGTGTTTTGGGGTGCAAAAGGAGATCTAGCCAGACTTGGTTAGATGAGAAAAGCCTGCCTCAGGAAAGCTTGCATGCCAACCCCAAAGGAGGAGAAAACTCAGTGGCTCTTTCAGTGCTGGCGGCAGGGGCTGATGTTAGGGAGGCATTGAAACAGAAGCAATATGGGGATAGCTACACGAGGCCTTTCAGGAGCATTGTTGAGCGTGAGGTATTTTCTGCCATCCCGTGTGCAAGGGGCAGCCTGGAGCCATTGAATGATTTTTTTGGGGGGGGGTTCAAGACAGGGTTTCTCTGTAGCTTTGGAGCCTGTCCTGGAACTAGCTCTTGTAAACCAGGCTGGCCTTGAACTCACAGAGATCCACCTGCCTCTTGAGTGCTGGGATTAAAGGTGTGTGTCACCACCACCTCCCAGCAAGTGAAATCTTTTAAATGCGCATCTTTAATATTTGCTAGAGTTGGAAGCAGAAGGAAGTGTGATGGAAATAGGGATTTTACAAATACTGCTGCCTCTGAGATGAGCAGTAGCAGCTCGCAAAAGCTCTGTCTAGCCAGATCCAGTATGGTCAGCAGAAGACAGTTAGCATTGGGATGTTTCCAAAGGTTTGGTAGAGCTAAAAGAACAAATGGCAGACAGCGCGACAATGCCTGGATGATGTCACTGCCTTCTCGGAGAGGCTTTGGAGCAGATGGGAGGTCAGGAGCTGTGGCCCCTTCCAGGAGCTGGAACCATAGAATGATCATGGCCCCTGAAACCCACACCAGAGGAAATACCCAGGCTTCTCTGCCCTCCTCACCTCAGTCTGTCACCTGAGAAACCACTGGGCACGAGGGCTAGCAAAGGCCTCTGAGAATAGCAGCTGCCCTGTCTGAGTGGAGCACAAAGGGGTGATAAGTAACTGAGATTAAACGGGCAAAGAACCTTGTTTCAGGAGGTAGGTAGGTTAGAGAGCCTAGTGGCCTCCTGTTGGGTCATTGCATTAATCTGAGGCAGCCTCCCCCTTGGTGGAAGGGTGATGCATATGACTAGAGCCTATGTTGATAGAGCCAAAGTTAAGAGGTTTATTTAAAGAGAAAGATTCAAATTCAGCAAGTAATCGTGGTCCCAGTGTCCCAGTTGTCATTTGTCCCCATCCTCCCTGACCCCCAATTTGTTCTCCCCTGTTTGCAGACCTGGGTCGTTTGTTTTATTGGAGAGTGGGGAAAAGAGAAGCAAGAATCCAGTGTAGCTTCTGTTTCTCCGAGAGTCCCACGTAGGTGTACGAATTCCGCCAATTCTGGGCAGCAGTGTGCTGCGTCTCAGCCGTTCTTCCGTGAAGACCTTCATTTGCTTAGGGCTGTGGTGTTGGCAAATTATGTGCAGGGCAAGGTTTTGTGTGCGTGAGGTGCACCCCAAAATACAGTGATGGGAACTGGCTTTTCTCTGTGCCCTGATTTCCTCTCTCTCTCTTTAATAGGATGGTGACATCATGGCCCCGCTTATAACTCCTCTGAAATGGCAGAATGATGATCCAGTTTGCCACCAAGAAGCATCCAAAGCCAAAGCACAACTAAAATTTTAAGTGAATGCCTGCAATCAGTTCTTTACGCAAACCTTTTCCTCTCTCCACAATTAAGTTAGGAAATATAATCAGAATCCACTAATGATTTTTATTTAGTGTTTTGAGTATACGCACATGCTGAAGGGTAAGCCATTTTTATTCAGAACAAAAAATGGTAATATTAGCATAAGTTTGCTATGCTTACTGTGGAGGTTTGAATGAGAACAGCCTCCATAGTCTCATATAATTGAGTGCTTAGTCGCCAGGGAGTAGAACAGTTTGAAAGGATTAGAAGGATCAAGAGGGGTGGCCTTATTGGAGGAGGTTTGTCACTGGGGGTGGCCTTTGAGGTTTCAAAAGCCCATGCCAGGTCCAGTCTCTCTGCCTGTGGGTCAGGATGTAGCTCTTAGCTACTGCCATGCTCCCCACCATGATGATAGTGGGCTAAGCTTCTAAAACTGTAAGCAAGCCCCCATTAACTGCATTCTTTTATAAGAGTTGCCTTGGTCATGGCGTCTCTTAACAGCAATAGAACAATGACTAAGACACCTAGTATGAAAAGCTTTAGCTTGTGTGTTTTTAGCATTATCGAAGCCTTTAGCTACCTGTTTTCTCAGGATAACTCTCCCATCTATTCTGAACTCTTAGGACAAATGATTGCCTTTTGTTTTTAATTTATAAATTGAGACAGGGGCACAAATTGGAATTCAAAGTTGAAGTAAACAAAATCTTAGACCCCCTGAGAGGCGCCCCTCACCCTGCTCCTCCTAGGAGAGAAAGCCACCATCCCCTTCCATCCCTGTTAAGTGCTAGGCTGGGGGAGCATCTGGGACAGCTCTTTGTTGAGAGGAGCTGAGGCTTGCTAGGCAAGTCCTCTACCACTGGCCTGCCGCTCTGTCCCGTCTCCTAGTCTAACCCCCGCCTGCTACAGGAGTTGCTAGGGTTGGAGGGTACCTCACACCAGATTGCTTCCTGAGTCTGATGTGCTCCAGACAAAAACTCCTTTGTACTTGAAACCACTCCAACCCCAAAGAACTCACCACAGCCAGCCGGGGACAAACTTTCTTCCACCTCTTCTTGAGTTGGACTGCTCAGCTGTTCAGAGAATGCCACAGACACCGCCCTGACTGCTCTCACTTGGGATTTCACCACCACTTGCTTCGTTGTGTTTCCTGGTTTCAGAATATTCCGGACTGTATTTGTGAGCCTCGTGGCCTAGATGGGCTTGGGTTCCCCCCCCCCTGTAGCTTGCTGTTCCTAGCAGGGCAGAGCCGTCAAGGTTGCACAGTCACCCATACTGCTCCCCTCACCTGCGCTGTGCAGAGCTTCACCAAGAACCAAGTCTAAGTTGGAGCCGAAGGGGTGGTAACCAGAAGTACTGGAGGTGTGGGCAGTAGGGACCGAGGCAGGAGCTGCAGATGACATCTTAGTCATGATACTCCCCTAAGTGAGGAGGCAGCTTGAATACACCGACAGGTTGTTGTGCCACCTCTCCCCTCTGGGTAGCCAGGTTCTATTTTGTTCACTCATAGATGAAAGAGTATTTGGTGTGTCTGCCTCTGTGAGCTCATAAACACACAAGGGAGGTGCTAGCTTGCCCCCCCCCCCCGCTAGCCACATGCCTCTTTGACATTCAGGGAAATGGCCAGAAGTTCTGCCTCTGTGTGCCCAGACTCAATGTTAAGAATGGTATATTTTTCTGCTACTATTGCTTTATTTTTTTTGCCAGTCTTATTTTTAAATCCTTGTGGTTTATTCTGGCATTTTATACCTAATTTTGTACTGTGATATCCGGGAAACAACACGCCCCTTTTATGCACAAGACAACTATATTTTATGCCTTTGAAGCTATTTTCATTGAGTACTTATTTACAAGACTGCATAAAAATGGAGATTTTTAATGGCTTGGCCTCTAAGTTACTAAACTGTCTGCTTGCTGTAAATAGGACCACAGGTTGAGTGATGGTGACTTCAGCTGGGTGAGGGAAACGGCTGCAGTGAAGCTGTCATGAGTGTTTCTATCTTAAAACTAGAGGCACGCCTCTTAATTACCGTCTCTTTATACCTGTGTGCCTGGTCTGGAGTCCTGTGCAAAGGGATGTGTTTTCTAAAGGACCCGTGAAGACACTTCATGGTGTCATACCACTGTGTTGCGTCTGCAAGACGATGGTATTTACAGGGGCCCAAGTATTTGGTTTTCCTCACAAAATAAGAGCAAGATATAGTTTGCTCCCTTCCAGCAGGAGGTTTCTCTGCATGGGACTGGATGATGGAACCATAGTTCACAAGACTCTTGTGCCTGAAAATAACCTCTTTTCTCCCTCAAAGCCCCTGGGGTCTGCAAAGGTTCAGCTTCTTTGCCCAGATATACATATTGTTCATTTGTAGCTTTTATCTCTCTCCCATGAAATTAAGTAACAGATGTGTGAGCACCTGACCCATTGGTGGCATCCAACCCCACCCATTGGCTTCTAGAAGAGACAGCAAGGCAAGGAGTAAAATGATGGATGCTTCTACGCTTTATTAGTTTCCAATAGCTGAGCCCAGGTTTCTGAGGCTTGACAGCATTCTTCAAGTAAAAGTAATCTCTAAAACATACAAAATAGAAATGTGTGTGTGTGTGCGTGCATGTGTGTACACCCCTGACTTGTTTGGAAGGATATGGAAATGTGGCGGTGCAGTTTTTTTTGTTTGTTTGTTTGTTTTGTTTTTTATTAAGTATACAATATTCTATCTGTGTGTATGTCTGCAGGCCAGAAGAGGGCACCAGACCTCATTACAGATGGTTGTGAGCCACCATATGGTTGCTGGGAATTGAACTCAGGACCTTTGGAAGAGCAGGCAATGCTCTTAACCACTGAGCCATCTCTCCAGCCTAGCCCATTGTTTTGCATGGATTGTTTTGTTTTGTTTTGTTTGTTTGTTTTGGTCTTCTGAGTTCTCTAGGAATTGTCAAATCCTATAAAGATAAATGTCATGCTTCTTCCAAAGAGTGTCTTTCACACCTTCACAGTCAGCTCTGCTGGAGAACAGTGGCTGCCTCTGTCCCTGCCCTGTCTTTTCAGGCCATAAGGGGACTGACTGAGAGCCACAGTCCACATGAAGGTTCTTTGCCATCCTGAGTCAGGCAGAATGGCTGCCCTGTGTGAGGAAGACCTGGGCAGCATCCAAAAGTGACCTGAGCATCTCTGATCCTGGGAGCTGTCAGCTCAGAACCCAGGCCTCCAGCTCCTCGATGCAAAATTGCTCCTGCCGGGCCAGCACTTCATTGTTGAAGGTGGCACAGGGGTAACTTCCCCCATGGTACAAGTCTCCATCCAGCCACAGCCCAAACTGGCCACTAAAGAGAAGAGGAAATGGGCTGTAGAGATGGCTCAGTTGGTACATTGTCTGCTGCATAAGCATGAAGCTGCCTCCAGCACCAACATAAAAGCTAGGCAGGTCACATTCCACTGCAGCCCCAGTACAGGGAGAACAAAGGCAGATGGACCCCAGAGGTGCTGGCCAGCCAGTCTAGCCAGTCAGTGAGAGATCTCCGAAGATATGGTGGATGTGGACCATGGAGCACACCTGATGTCTTCTTCAGTCACATGCACCAGAAAAGGAACTCTGGGCACAGGTGTAGCCTATGGTAGGCCTGTGAAGCTGACTGCCATGGTCAGCCTTAGTCACATTACCAGTGTATCCCCATCATAGCTGTTCTCATCCCTAAACGAATTTATCCATGAGGTTGGGGTCGCCTCGTGTTGTGCTCTTGCATCCAGAGCATTTTTTTAAACAATCCATTATTTTAATAACTATAGACAGTGGTGCAGTCATCACCTTAACCCTAATTTGGAGCATTCTAATCCTCAAGTTTGACAGAAAACCTAGGCTGGAAGCGGGAAGTGAATTAGGAATCAACAATGGCTGGTATGCCCTGTTTGTTGCCTCTCCATGGAGCTGTGCTAACTGAGGAATGCTTTAATTCAGGTACACCTTAGTGTGCTTCAGTGTGAAGGTCACAGCAAGGTGAAGCTACCCTTTGTTTCTGTTCCTAACTTGCTCCTGCTCATGCCCACAGACATACAGGCTGGATTCTTAGCTAGATGCATGTCTTCTAATGAGCCATGTCCATGGGACTCAGAAATCTGGGGCTTTCCCATCTCATGACTATAACTTCATCCATGTGGACATTCCCAGAGTCGGTTCAGGCTAAGATGACACTAACCAGTGGGTCCACGCTCCTTACTTGACTTAGAGGAGGGTTAGTTGCGCGTGGGCCACTGGGAATGGGCAGAGGGCCTGATGCTATAGGGCACTGATGTCAGCCTGAAAGACTCAGCCTGCTTGCTCCACCCGCAGCACCCTTAGGAGAGGAAAATAGGCCGCCCCAAGACGTAGGGTGACAGAGACACACACCTTCCACTGCCCATCATCAGTGAGTCCAGGTCTCCCTTCACGAAGAAAGAGTTACTTCCTGTCCACTTAAAGACCTGGGTGAAAAAAAGAAAGGCTGGGTCACTTTTGAGTGCTGTCCTTGCAATCTGACTCCAAGACACGTGGTGGCAGTGTTGTGCAGGAACCAGGAGCTTCTGGGCCCAGTGATGACTCCCAGGCCTTGAGTTTAGTTTCCTTATGCCCTCTGTCTTGAGCCCTCTACATCCTAGAGCCCTTTCATGCTAGGAAAAAAAAAATCTTTGAGGCTTCCTGCTTTCAAAGATGGAAAGAGGAAAAGAAAGGCCAGGCCTGGAGTTGGGGTGGAACTGCCTCCCAGCCAACCTATCCCATGACCCGCCATGACCTCCTGTGACTTCTCTGTCCAACCCTCTGTGTTGGAGCCTCCTGTTGGTCTTGTCTCCCACCATATACCGCCCCCAATCCTTTCCATAGTGACCTAAGTGGCCCATCCCAAACCTAAATCACACTGTGAACCTTCTACCTAAAGCTTTCTGACACTCTCCACTGTGAAGGAAACAGAGTGCACCTGCCTCCATCCCTTTTCTTTTCTCCATACCCTCTTCTCTTACAGACCACACCTGAACCACACTCACCTTTCTGTTCACCCGAGTGCGAAGGTGCTCCTGCCTTAGGGCCTTCCTACTCTCAGACCCCTCTGCCACAGCTCCCTACAACCCTGTCCTCAAGGGTCAATTCTTGCCCTGCAGTTTGAATGTCATTACAGAGAGCCCCTGCTCGATTTTCCTTGGCATCTACCCCCTCTGAGACAGCACCATTCCTGTAGAAGTCTTACCCCCATCCATCCCTCTACAGTGTAAACTCCTGGAAATTAACGAGTGAATCTTCAAGAGCCAAATTAGGCAATAAAAAGGCTTCTAAAGGACCCCAAAAGTATAGTATATTGCTTCCTGTAATTAGAAGCCTCAAATGCTAGAAGCAACCCCCAAAGTCCCTGAGGAATAGAAAGATAAAGGACCAAGCTGGGAAGGAATGAGATAAAGTGAACAAGTGACCAGAGAAGACATCCTAATTTAAAAGAGCAAGACAAGCATTGCTACAGAAGAAACTAAGACAAAGTCGATTGTGTTGCTTGGATAGCAGTACAAGCACTGGGAATTCGTGAAGGGCACCAGGCCAGGCACAGTCAAGGATTAAGTTGTTTTTCAGTGTATGGGATTCTTACAGGCTGGGGTGACGGTGAGCCCTTGAAAATAAAAGATTTCATGTAATTTTTTTTTTTAGCACTTACACACCAGGCACAGTTAGGCATTGGGTAGAACAGTGGACATAATGAACAAAACATTTGCCTCATACGACATTTCAGGAGGAGACAAATAAGAGAAGTGGTGTGTTAGAAACACTAGCGAGAGAAGCGCCATGCAGAGGAACGAGGAAGTTTTCCGGGAATGGTCATTTAAAGTGGTCAGTCCCTGTGATGGCCACAGTCGGGCGGTCCTGATGATTCGGTGCGAGGCTGTGCTGAGTAGAATAGCATATGCAAAGGCCCTGAGACAGGATGGGCCTGTATGTTTGCCTTCCAGCTTAGGCCAGCATTGCTGGGGGAAGTGGTAGGAAAAATAAATAACCAATATTAGATGTCGGGGAAGAGCCACCAGTATGTGGATAGCTTGAGAAGAGCCACGGAGAAAGCAAGAGTAGTCATCAAAGATACCCGAATCCCCGGCTCTGATGACAGGAACTAGCAGGAGGCTCCAACAGGAGCTGTTGGCACAAGAAGAAGAATTAGAGCTTTGGGGTTCTAGTACGTGCCACAGGAAGGTGGTGAGGATCAGCCTGCAGTCTTGGTGACCTGGCATCACTGACCCCTTTGCCTCTCTCCCAAGAAGGGAAGGTGGCTATCGTTGATGGAGGCTGTGCAAGAGAGCAAGAGCTTTTTGTCACTAGCAAGGCCATCCACACCCCTGTGACCATCTTGGTGACTGTGTGACAGGGTGTATTTGTGGGTATCTGTGCATTGGAGGGGAGACTTCTGATAGCAAACAAAAACATCGAGAACTACTTCATCCATCAAACAAAGTATGAACAAATAGTTCTCAAGGACACACTAAGTAAATACATGGTCTACCTCACACTCCGACCCTGTCCACCTCTGTGGTTCCTACATGTGTACCCCCCATCCTCTGTCTCCAGAGTGCCCTGCCTGAATTCACACACTGGGTCTGGGGTCCACATTTCCCTTCACCACAGACTGAGTTAGGCAGGTTACTCAACCTCTCTGTGCCTCGGCTCCCTCATCTGTAAGATGGGACAATGATTACAGCATACCCATGTGGGATTTGTTCCTCCAACAGTGTTTCTCCATGTAGCCCTGGCTGTCCTGGAACTCACTCAGTAGACTCGGCTGGCGTTGAACTCACGGAGATCCATCTGCCTCTGCCTCCTGAGTTCTGGGATAAAGGTGTGTGCCACCACCACCCAGTCACCTGTGGATTTTTTTTTCTATGACTGAATGTGCCATTTTGTGAGGTGGTTAATGCAGACCCGTGAGTTACTCTCATGTCTACATATGGTAAAGGCTGTGTGCTCTGCCTGTCGCGCAACACTCGGCAGCTTCAGTCAGCCAGCAACTCAATGACAGAAAATGTTTATATGGAAGAAGCTTAGGACTCTGTCTCCCACCTTCAGAAGCCCCAGCTCTCCAGCAGCTGAAGGGTTGCGCCCTCTGAGGTTTCAGTCACCTGTGCCTGTCACTGATCATATGGGGGCCTGAGCACTGAACCCCTCTCCCCGTTCTTTCCCAGTTCCCTAGTGAATGTCATGGTCCGTCCATCCATCTGTCTCCTCCGCCCCATCCCTCCTCAGCTGCAGTCTCCATGGTCACATCTGGCACTTGTCCCTAGCAAGGAGTGCAAGGAGCCCCTCCAGTTCATTTCAAATGGCCTCTCCCTCTACCCACTCCTTCCTGTTGTCCTACACATTGTTCAGCTGCTGTCACTGCTCCAAGTGTTTGACCTCAAGGAGACCCCTCCTCCATGACTCCGCCTTTGCTCACCCTTCATTCCCTCTGGCTTCGCTGGCCTCCGGCCCACTCTAGGCTCTGTGGTCCATTTGGTATTTTCACTCTGTCCTACCCCTTTCTCATTGTTTCCTGGGAATGGGGCCTGCCAAGAGCTGGGTTTGAGAACACTGGCTGCTCTGGTACAAGCCTGGTCAAGGGAGAGCCTTGCCCTTCTGAGAAAAGGACAGGGCAGAGATGGCCTCTTCCTGCCACTACCAGACTGGCATGCTCTCTGGGGCTCCCCTTCCCACACACAGGGACTGTGTGTGACTCCTCCTCTCTCCACCAGCCTTCATGTGCAGACCTCACAAGAAGCCACTGGATGCATCCCCCTCCTCCCACACCTCAGGTCCTACCTGCACTCAAACCCATCTTGTCCTCTCTAGCCTCCCTCACTCAGCTCATGACTCCTGGAGATCTTGATGGGCAGCTGAGGGCACTTCCATGCCCACCATTGCCCTGTGGAGGAGTGGACAGGAGGCAACACCGCACGGGGACTGAAGCTGGGAGCCACTGGGATCCCCAGAGCTGTGACCTGTCATAGCCTTCCTCCATGACAGAAGGTGGGAACCTCACCTTTAACTGCGGGGCGAAGGAGAAGAGAAATGTCTCGCCAGTACCGTAGAAGCCTTTGCTGAGTCGGATAGCTGAGGAAGAGAAGGCACCAAACATCTGGAAAGCAGAGAAAAGCGCAAGAAAGGAACTGGGTGTCCACCAGCCACCGTCACGGGGCTTGGAAATGCACATCTAGTCTCCAGGACTCCAGGGGGAGCTGAGTGTAAAGCTGGGGAAAGGGCCTCTCCAGGGCCGCCAGCCCGCCCTCTTTCCCACACTCCACAGGAAGAATCCTTGCTGGTTGCATCCCCTGAGTTGTCCTGACTCTTTGTTTCCCTCTCTCTCTCTTTGTGGTGTGTGTGTGTGTCTATCCCTCTTCAGGGTCCTGCTGTGTAACCAAGTCTGATCTAGAACTTAACCCCATGAGAGCCTTTACAGGCATGTGCCATGCCCAGTTTACCCTTTCTTAAATAGACTTTAAGAGAGTATGTCCATGTTGTATGAATGTGACTATGTTCATGTGTGTGCATAGGGTGTACACATACAGAGACACGTTCTCATGCATACGGAAGCCAACGGCCAATATGGACTTATCCTCCTCTGTTGCCTTCCACGTTAATTTTTGAAACAGGCTTTCACTACATCTGGAACTGACCATTGAGACTGGCAGTCCAGCAAGCGTCAGGGTCCTCTGTGTCTGCCTCCTAGTGCTAGGGTTACAAGCATATCCTACCACACCCGGCTTTTTACATGACTGCTGGGAATTGAACTCAGGTCCTCATGCTTGCACAGCAAATCCTTTCCTGACCGAACCATTACCACCTCAGCCCCAAATATACTTATTTCATACAAGCAATGCTTCTCGAAGAGCTGGCAATCATACACAAGCAGAAAGAAAATGAGATAAGCCTTAGTCAAATTCCCCTTCTTCCTCTCCGAGCTGACGTCTGTCGCTTCCTCCTGGCACCTGCCCAGTGCCGATGCACAGGCTTTCCTATACGCTGACACCCCACACATAAACTGTTCCCTCTCGCCTTTCTGCACCAACTTCAGATGTACAGAAGAGCGAAGGGCTGGGTGTGTAGCTCTGTTGGTAGAGTGTTTGCCTGGCCTGTGCAAGGTAATAGGTGAAACCCTATTACCAAAAAACTACTTTTTAAAGTTCAAAACAAGTACAGATTCCTTCCGACTTTGAGCAAACCCTAGTTCCTATACTGGCTTTCTATCTAGTTTCTCAGACCCACTTGACTATGATACCATGACCCTTCGTTCCTAATGCACCAGCTCCCAAGAATGGGGCTGACTCTCATATAACCCCAGTGCCATTATCACACCTAAGAGAATGGACTATACTCCCGGTATTATCTTTTCGTGTCGTTGTATCTTCATTTGTCCCCGATCATCTCAAGAATGTGCCTCACATCTGGCTTTAAAGAGAAAACCATGCATTTTATAGCTGTAGGTTTGCATCTTGCTTCTCACCTGCCTGCTATTTGTCTGGTTGACATCTTCCTTCTGTGGGACGGCTCCTGGGGTTGGGGTGTGGACCATCACAGTGTTACATGGGGGCCGTGGGGTGCAGGCTTTAGGCCTAGTGCTAGGAGAAACTTCCGTGCTCTACCACGGAACGGGCTCTGTCAGAACAGGGTAAGTTTCTTGGCTCTCAAGCACAGAGTCTTCCCAGACAGACTCCTGTCTAGGTGGGGACCCTTGATATCTCTTCCAACTCTGTAGAGGAGCATTTGAAAGCAGCTCTCAATCCCTCCCACTTTCTGCATGGAGAACCCGCCAGAAATTCTATTGTTGGAGTGACCACGTGAACTTCAGGCAGAGCTATCCAAGTTCCTGTTTTGGCGTGTAGCCTTGGCCCGCCCCTCTGGCTTCCTCCAATCCATTCTTCCCCATCAGCTGGGGATAGTTTCAAAATATGCATCCATCACTTAGATGTAGATCGTCTGCTCGACCTTTGCAAGATCCAGAGGTGGTGACATCTGCCTGTACTCAGCACTGAGGAAACTGAGGCAGGAGGATCTGGAGATCAAGGCCAGCATAGGCTACACATAGGGTTCTGAGCCAGTTTGTGTTTTAGTGAGACCCTGTCTCAGAATAAATCAAAGCCCATCCATGGTCTTGTGTTTGCAAACATAAGGATACAGTTTTGCATGGCCTCAGTGGTTAGTTGTTCAATGCTCCCCACCTAACCCCCACCTTACACCCTCCCCACCCCACCCCCACAGAGTTAATTAGACCATTAACTCTAAGCATTCTGCATCATTTCTGGCTTGATCTCACTCTTTTTTTAAAAAAAAAAGATTTATTTATTATTTATACAACATTCCTTCCATGTACACCTGCACACCAGAAGGGGGCACCAGACCTCATTACAGATGGCTGTGAGCCACCATGTGGTTGCTGGGAATTGAACTCAGGAAGAGCAGTCAGTGCTCTTAACCGCTGAGCCATCTCGCCAGCCCCTTGATCTCACTCTTTTCCATATCACCTAACCTGGCACACAGAAGTGGCTTCAGATACATGAATGAGAAAATGAGGGCCTGGCTCCAAGTGGGACAAGGTCTCTGTGCCACCATCAGTGTTCCTAACAGGTGATATAATCTGTCATCTCTGTTTTGTGCATCTTACTCTGCCCTGGTCTGGTTGGGAGCCCCCATGCCCTGACCCAGCTCACCTGCCCATCCTGGTCTCTCAGCACCAGCAGCACTGGTCCACTGTGACCCTCCATCTGGCGGTACAGCCTCCGCAGACTGAAGCCGTCCTTTGACGTGCAGAAGACCAGACTCCAGGGGCGGCCAGCGACTCTCGGGGGTAAGTGGAAACTGAGCTGGAGGCAGAACTAGAGCTGAGTGAAGACACAGCCTCCATTTTCCCTTCTCCTCCCACCTCTCAGCCTTTTACTCTGTCCAGAGGCCCTGTAGCCATTAGCTAGCCTTTGTTCCCATTCCATAGATGAGAAAACCGAGGTTCAGGCAGATGGAGAGTAGATGGCAGAGCCAGGATTCCAACCCAGGGCAGATCTTGGGGAACTTGCCTTGGCCACTGGTCCTCCTGGTACTCCGTCATGTGTCTGCTCCACCCCAGCTCTGGCTTTAGTCCCCAGGATCCATGTCACCCCTGCTACGTTCCCCAGCTCTACCCAGTGAGAAGGGTGGCACTGGTTGTGACTAGAGAGGACAGGGAAGTTCAGGGAGAAAGCATGATTGATTCAAGGTGACCCGGAGCTGGAGACATTGTAGTTGTGACTCCAGCGCCCTTGGGTGTGGCTAGTATAGGGCTGAAGTCCTACTATAGAATGTGCCCGAACCTGCCTAATCTCTGAGGCGCCCAGGACCTGGCTGGCTTCTGTCAGCTGAGGCTCTACAGGGTCCTGAGGGGCCGGGGCTGGGACTGCCTCCTCCTCTTTCTTTTCTTCCTCTTCTTCCTCCTCCTCGCCCTCCTCCCCAGACAGGAGGGTGTCCTCCACCTGGGTGGGCTGTAAAGATGTAAAGAAGCTTGGATTGAAGGACACAGAGGTACCAGCTGTCACCAGATCCTCACCTCAAAAGCCAGGGCTGCCTTGGCCCCTGCCCAGGCCCCTGCCAGCCCAGCCCAGCAGAGTGGAGAAGCACCCGCCACATGCAAGTCTCTGTCCCTGCCTCCAACCTGCTTCCTCCTGACTGGCTACTGCTAAGGAAGGAAGGGGGTGGGCAAAGGCCCTCACAGTGCCACTCAGATGGGCACCACCATCTGTTGCCAGTTTGCTCTCGCACCAGGCACCAAACTAAGCCTGAAAGAGGGCAGAAGGGCAGACAGGAGTCTGGTCTGCTGCAGCTGTGTGTTTGGATGCAAAGTAGTGGCTGAAACAATTGATCACAAGAAGGGCAGACGCTGGCACCAAGGTCCAGAACTCTGTGCCCAGGCCTGTGTGATGAGCCTGCTGTAGGGGGTCTCTCTGAATTCTCCCTGTACCCTGAGAAGGTACCACTGACTTCTATATTGTGCAGGGAAGCTCTGGGGCTCACTTTCAGTCAGTGAAGAGATGTGTGCAGTCTCTTGGCTCCCCGCGGAGTGTGTGCTCGCCCACAGGAGTTGTATGTTGCTTGAAATAGAGGTATGTGTGTGGGCAGCTTGGCGTGTGGACTGTCAGTGCGCTTTGAGGTGAGCTGGGGTTATATACACACATGTAGGTATCAGTGGGCACGGATGTTAGTGTAGTCATTCTCATTCACTTAACTGAGCTTCCAAACTTTACCATGGTGTGTTTGAGTGTGTGTGCTCACACACGTGAGCAGGCCTGTACACAATAAAATAAGGTTCATCATAGAAGGAGACACCCCTCTGGGAAGGAATACCCAGTATGCTCCCTCCTTACCCCCTCCATTACTCAGGTTCAGGCCTGCAGAGATCCTCACTACGGAATAGTCTCTCCAAAGGGACAACAACAGTGGTCTCAGGACCTTCGGGTTACTCCAGGTCCTAAATCAGCCCTTGTTTTAAAGCCTCAGCCAGCTGAGAAGGACTTGAGAGAAGTAAATACACACACACACACACACACACACACACACACACACACACACCATTCACCCTAGCCCATGCCCCTCCCTGCCTGGAGATTCCACCCCCTTCCCAAGTGAGCACACAGCCTGAGCTGAGCCCTTACCAGCTGAGTGTACCGCCATCTTCGGCTTTTCATTCTCCTGTCACAGCCCAGGACAGGGGACAGTCCTTGGCCCTGAGGGAGGAAATGCTGCAAGGCAGAGCCAGCACTGAGGAGGTGCCTGGGCACTCCCCACTGGCTCCATGCCTACTCAGCTGCCCTTTGCTCCCTCTCGCCTGTGAGCCTCAGACCAAGTGGCCCCTGGGTGGGTCTGGGAGCCACTCGACATTCAAGGCCTCATGGGCAGTTAGCAGCAACCACATGCTAGTCGTACACAGTAAATGCCAGTTGTGAATTTTGGCCACTTCAGTTTCTTCTCTAACAGTCTAGCCTAGACACACCAATTCTTTCGTAGGAAACCTATGGTCCAGACTAGGGATCCAGGACCCCGATTCCATGAGCAGCTGAGAATAAAATCATTTGCACCCCAAGCCTCAATTTCCCAGTATGTAATATTTAAAAATTATTAAGCGAGGAGCAGTGGTACACACATATAATGCCAGCCTTGGGAGGTAGAGGCAGGTAGAGCTCTGTGAATTCAAGGCCAGCATGGTCTTCATATAGAGTTTCAGGTCAGCCAGGGCTACACAATGAGACCCTGTCTTGAAAAAAAAAAAATGTATGTCTGTGGTCCTGAACCAACCAAGGCACATGTATGGAGGCCAGAGGGAAACTATCAGAAGTCACCTCCCGCCTTCCACCTTTATGTGGGTTAAAGAACTGAACTTGGGTCATCAGGCTTGCATGGTGAGCATGTTCACCCACCGAGCCACCTCACTGCCCCGCTATATAACATTTAACTCGCGGGACCGGAAACCTCAGAAGGCTTTCCAGGACTGACAGCCAGCAATTCATGTCCTCTCAAAGCCAAGGAGCTGCTGTGTGTAGCAAAAGCCTGCAGGGGCATGCCGGGACAAAAGAGCCAGCCTTTGAAGGACATGGTTTTCCCGAAGGTGTGGCTCAGCAGTAGGTGCTATCTAGCCTGCATTAGGCCCTGAATCCAATTTCTAGGATAAAGAGAAAGAAAGGGAAAGGGAGGGAGGAAGGGAGGAAGGAAGGAGAGGGAGGAGAAAAGGAAATGAAGGAAGGGAAAGGAATGGAAGGGGGGAGAAAAAGAGCACAGACTATAGTGGCGAATCACAACCCCCCCACATACCTCCACTCTCAACCTCCAGGGTAGCTTACTCGCAGTGTGCATAAGGACCTGGGAAAAAGGGGAGAGGAAGAGAAGAGATTGGGGGGCAAGGGAGAGGAAGAGGGAGGGAGGAAGAGGAAGAGAGAGGTTTATCCTTTATTCAGGTAAGCAACCTTGGGCAGGTTACCCCACACACTCCTCATCTGTAAGTACTAGCATCTTGTGAGAATGAAGATAATGCCCAAGGATCAGGATGCTGCGCTCTATCCTCCCTCTTCTGTGCTCAGTTCTGCGTGGCAACCCATAGCACCTGATGTTCGATGCAGCTGGATAAATGCCAGTATTTATTACACCTGCCTCTTGGAGAGATCCAGTGTCCAGGCCCTGACAAGAGGCCATTGGCCTCCACTTGGGATCCTCAGTCAGATAAGGTGAGGAGCGGTGGGGGAAGGGAAACCCGGGAGCTGGAGAAGATGGTGGCTGAAGGTACTCACCCCAACAATCCCTGATGACCCTCCTGCAGCTCATCCACTGCTAGTCTCCCTGATCCCTCAAAGAGAAGGCCACACCAGGAATAACCAGTCTACCTCGCTGTCTGGACACCGTGACTTTGTTCCCAACTCCTGTCCTCTCTGTGCGACTGGTGTCTCTGCCTGGCTCTGGCTCCAGCCCTTCTCCCTGCTTCTTATACCTGCCCCAAGGCAGCAGCCCCTGGCCCCATGCCAGGCCAGTTCCAACTGAGAAGGTGCCAATGATTACCCTACACCAGAAACTCAGATCCCACAAACACACTAACAAGACCTTGTCGACCCCGTGGGTCCCAAGCTCTATCACCATCAGCTGAAAGAGGGGGGAAGATACCAGATTTTGTGTCTCCAACTTACTTCTCACTGGCTCCTAAATACCACTTGCTGCCTGATACCCGCCATGGAGGTCAGTCCCCACAATTGAGCTTAGAATCTGTGACACGCAATTGACACAAGAAAGGGCTATACTGAGGGTTCCCCATGAATCATCCCAAGCTGTAGATGATTGCTTCCCAAGTGGGACAAGGACTTTCCTCTTTGGCCTGGGGTACATTTGGCAAGGTCTCTTACCGGAAGCCCACACAGTGTCTGGCACACAGTGGGCACGCTGCTAGAAGACTGTCCTGATGGCCATCAGGTGACTTGGGCCTCAAGGCCAGGTGACCTGGGGCAGCATTCCCTCCAGGAAGTGTCAGGTGCCTAAGGACCTGTATTATAGGGAAAACAGGAAAATGAAGGACCCTGTTGTCACCTCAAACATGGCTGTTGCAATGGGTGTTTGAGCTGTAAACAGCACAGGGTCACAGGCCTGGCCCTTCCTCCTCCCTTCACTCTGCTTCTTTCTCTTTTTCGTTTTTATTTTTTTGAGACAGGATCTCACTATGTAGCCCTGGCTGTCCTGGAACTCACTCTGTAGACCAGGTTGGCCTCGAACTCACAGAGATCTCCTGCCTCTGCCTCCTGAGTTCACCCATTGCCTTTAGTAGTCCCCTGTCCCTCCCATATTTAACACCTGAGCACCAAGCACTCCGACTGACCAATGAGGTTTGCCTGGCTGCCCTGTCCTCATGTCTGGAAGATTCGGTATGTCATAGAACAGGACTGCCCCTTGCCGAGTCACAGCCCCTTAAGAGATGCCACCGTCGGATCCCTTGCAGCCCCTTTACTTTCTCCTCCATCAGACCTTGCTCAGCCCCTTTCAGAACACAACCTTCACCCCCAGGACTTTTGTTCTGTCTTGTGCAGAAAATTGAACCCAAGGCCTTAGCATGCCAGGAAAGCAGCCTATAATGATCTATGTCCCCAGTCTTGACTTTTTCGAGAGAGGATTTTGCTCTGTAGCCAAGGCCGACCTAGAATTCACTGTTATGCCTTGAGATTTTGTGTGTGTGGTGGGTATTTATTTTATTGCATAGGTATGAGTGTTTGCCTGCTTGTTTGTACCTTCACCATATTTGTGCCTGATGCCCAGGAGGTCAGAAGTGGGTATCGGATCCCTTGGGACTAGAGTTACAGGTAGCTGTGAGTCACCAAGTGTGTACAGGAAACTGAACCTGGGTCACGAGCAACAAGCGTGAGCCATCTCTCCAGCCCCTGCCTTGACCCTTTGGTCCACCTGCCTTCACCTCCTAAATGTGGGAATCGTATGTGTTTAGCCCCTCCAGGAAGTGTTTAAACATACAGTAGAGGGGAAAGGTGAATGGCTGTGGAGCACCCTCTCTTGGGGATTATTTTCAGTTATGAAAACAGGCTTGCCAAGGGTTTCAGAATGTGAGGGAATGTTTTCTCTACTCTGATAAGAGCAGAATCTAAAATTCAGTATGATTTTAGCAACATAAAAGAAAGGAGAGAGAGAGAGAGGACCAAGAGAACACACTTGTGTTCACCAGGCCACCCAGTTATTCTCTGACCCCCCCAGGTGGGTGTGGATCCAGTGTGACACACTCCCGCAGGCATACTGGGAAGTCAGTTTCCAGTTTCTGAGGTCACTTTTGCATCCAGATTTCATCCTCCTCAACCCCGCCCCCCAGCTGGTGTCTTCTGCTGGTCAGCCCATCTTCCTCTGTCTTACCTCTCATCCACAGTCTGCCTTCCTAAGGGCTGGTGGAGGGTGTGGCCTGCCCTTCCGAAGTCAAGCTGGCCCCCTCTACTCACCTGACTTCTTCCTTGCTGATCCCATGGTCTCCTGTGAGCATGCCACTTCCCCCTACACTCTACCTCTGCCTCTCCCCACTCAGTCACATCCTGAGGCTCTGTCCCCACACCTCTACACTGTGAGGCCCCAGCAGCCTCCTCTCAACCTGCCCAACTCATTGGCTTTGGCAGGGACCACTTTCTCTTCTTTTGACTGTTTTCTTGAGCCAGAAATGCTTAACTTTCCGGTTCTGGACCAGTTTTCCTCTCCCCAGACCCTCTCCCTGAGTAACTTTACCCGGTTTCAAAGTGAATCTTTTCTTTTATTGAGACAGGGTCTCATTGTAGCCCAGTCTAGCCTCAGACATACTATGTAGCCTATGGTGACCTTGAAACTCTGGTCCTCTTGCCTCCACCTTCTGAGTTCTGGGATTACAGAGGCATGGACCACCATGGCTGGTCTTATGTGATGCTGGAGATGGAACCCAGAGCCCTGTGCATGATAAATGAGCATGCCACCAACTGAGCAACAGCTCCAGCTCTCAAAGTGAATATTTTCTTGACTAGTCCAGATCTTGTTGCTGGCATGGCTTTGCATGCCTGTGCCACTGCTTTTCTGGGTCTCTATTTGGACATCTCCACAGATGCTTCAACCCCACCATGTCCTATGAACTGAGTCTCTCTTGCCCTTTGACACCTCCTGGCCCTGTCCTTCCCGCTTAAGCAATTGGTACTGTCATTTGTTCTCTAGAGCAGGTGATGGGGAGAGAACTTGACATCACTTCTCTGAGTCCTCTCTTCCAGCCAAGAGTGACTGGTTCTTCAAACAGAACGATCCTTTCTCTATGGCTTCTAGATGCATCAGAGCTCCCTTAGCTCCCAGAGCCAGCATCTGTACTTGTCAGCGAAGGGATCTACTCCCGGACATAATTAGATGGTGTGACTTCCTGCTTGCAAGTTTCCAGGGTTTGTCTCAGCATCAGAGATAATCCCCTGCCTATGTCGGTCTGCTTCCTGCTTTCCACTCTGTCTTTTCCTTTGTTATCTCCCAGGGAGCTCCAGCCACACTAACCACCCCTCCCCAGCATCTGTCACACTTTCTCCTCCTCCAGGGACTTTGCCCTTGTTCTTCAGTCTGCCCCAGATTCTCTTCCCAGGCCCTTTGGCTAACTTGGCATACAGGCCACCTCCCAGATAACCCTATTCAGGAGGGTTTCCCTCTCATCCCCTAACCAGTGGCTTATTTCTTTCATGATTTGTAGGATGAAAACAACCTTCACTTTAGTTAGACAGGGACACCTCCTCTTGGAAGCCTTCCAGGAGTTAGCTTCCATTTTTTCCATACTCTTGGTCAGTTTAGCAGCTTGAGTGGGAGAACTTTGGGGTCATTGTCCTCTTTGTTTCTAACGACCTGACCGTAAAGCTATCATTGAATGCTTTCTCCTTGACCAGCAAGTTTTACAGCACCCACTGGGTGCTTAAGACAACCAGTTTGTAGAGGGTGTTGGAATAGGGCAGCCTGTGGTCAAACGACCCCAGCCAGGCCATTGCCAAGCTGTATGACCCTGAATGTGCACTCAGGTGCTTTGTTTTGCAGTTTGGGCAGGGCTGGTGACAGAATTCCCTTCTGCTCCACTCCTCACGGGGTGACTCCAGGCTGCCTGTGGAGCATCTGTAAGCTCGTCAGCTCGCAGGTCTGCTGGCCAGTGGGAACTAGAGCTGGAGTTGTTGGCTGGACCGTCTTCACGTGGCCACCCCACAAGACAGAAACTTCCTCTCCACATGTCGCTTGGATACCAAGGATGAATGAAGAGCAAGAGCAATAAAGAGAGCACACGAGTGAGAGAGGCCATGTCACAGAGAGAGGTCCTGTCATAGAGGTCTTCTGCCCAGACTGAAGGGCAGGAAGCAGACCCTGTGGCTGTTGGAAGTGTCGGTGTCACTGTGAGAAGATCAATTGGTTGGATGGAGAGTACCAGGTCCTGAAAGGTGTCTTCTGACCTACATGTGCACTGTGGCATGGGTGCCCCTGCACATGTACATGCATGTGTGACACACATTAATAATAATAATAAAAGAGCAATTGGAATATATATCCATGAGCTTTTTTTTTTTCCCAGAAAATGCGACCAGAGAGAAGTTCCTACATGGCGAGGGCTATAGGGGAAGGCAGAGATGAAGAAAATATAAGAGGGGCTGGAAAGATGGCTCAGAGGTTAAGAACACTGGCTGTTTTTCCAGAGGTCCTAAGTTCAATTCCCAGCAACTACATGATGGCTCATAACCATCTGTAATGAGGTCTGGTGCCCTCTTCTGGCATAGAGGTGTACATGAAGGAGGAATATTGTATACATAATAAATAAATTTTAAAAAATATATAAGAAACCCTGAAAAGTTAGCTACTCGCTTAAGAAAAAAAACACGATTAGGAAAGAAACCACGCCCACCAGGACTAGGTTCTTGGAGTCTGAGGGGTGGAGAAGACCTGACCCTGTAGGCCATGCCAGCCTCCATTTGGCCCAGAACCTGCCCCCATCCCCCAAGCATCCAATGGTCTGGCATCCATAAGGCACAGCCTGAAGTTTCATCGCAAAGACCTTGAAATTGGGGTTGGGAAGGCAGGGCTCTGCGTGGGATCGCAGGCGGTCAGGGTATGCAGAGTTTAGTATGCACGCGGGGTCACTATGACAGCGGTCAGGCAGCAGAGGCAGGAGGAGTCCAGTACACTCTGGAGACATGGGGTTCGGGCTCCATCCATCCTGTTTCCTGACTCCGCTGACCAAGAGCCGACCGCGTGCCTGGTCATGCTTCAGTTTACCGTTCTATAGGATGGGGTCGTTTGTCATGCCCAGCTAAAGGGGGCGGAGTTCGCGCAGGCTCAGCACCCGCAAGGGGCGCGCGGCGCGGTGCTGGGTGTGCATGGATGCTGCTGGCTCCGGCCCTTTGAGGTCCGCGGGGCCTCTTCCGGGAAATATCCTCTCCTGCCGTCCACGAGGCCCCCACGGCGACGCTAGACTCCCAGGATCCACGGCCGGGTGCGATCCCCCAGTTCGCAGGGGAGCGGTCAGTGGCCAGGAGCTACCCGGGCGAGCCGAGGCCGCGGCTGCCCGGGCCTGCCTGACCCTCGAGGGGGTCGCTGTTGCCTCGCGGATTTCTCCCTCGCTCCCCGCCCGCGTCCCTCCCCGCTGCTCCCGCCGCGTCCGCCTTTTGTTCGCCGAGCCGCGCGCCCCCGAGCCGAGGCGGCGGGGCGGGGAACTGGCGGGGCTGCGTGGGGGGCGGGCCGCACCGGGCGGAGCCGGGGCCCTGGCCTCAGCCGGACTGGGAGTCCGAGGCGGCGATCGCCGATCAGGCGGTAGCCGGGGTCCGGGCTCGCTCCGAGGGCGCGGCGAGGCGGAGGGGGCGGGCACCGGGCGGAGCCGGAGCCGGAGTCGTGGTGCCTGGAGGAGATCGGGCCGCGCGCTGCGAGCACCGAGTAGCGGAGAGGCCGCGCGGCGCGGGCCAGGGCCCGATCGCAGTCCCCGGACGCAGGAGCCCGGAGCACAGTCGCGGCCTGAGCGGCGGGAGCGCATCCGGGACCCGCCTCAGGGACCCCCAGACCGGCAGCTCCCGGGCCATGCACGCCGCTTGCTGAGAGCCGGGGAGGCCGCGATGGAGGCGCCAGTGGGAGAGTCATCGGCACGGGGCAACTGCCCCCCGCCTGCACCCGCGCCCCCCACGGAAAGGAAGAAGAGCCACCGCGCGCCGTCGCCAGCCCGGCCCAAGGACGTGGCCGGCTGGTCTCTGGCCAAGGGCCGCCGTGGCACAGGCCCGGGCGCCGCTTCAGTCTGTGGCGCCTCGTCCTCGGCGAGGACGGACAAGAAGGGACGCGCGGTGACGCCCGGAGCCCGGGGCGCGGGGCCGCGGGTGGCCGGGGTGCGCACGGGGGTCCGCGCCAAGGGCCGCCCTCGTCCGGGTACCGGGCCGCGCCCGCCGCCGCCGCCGCCCAGCCTCACCGACAGCAGCTCCGAGGTGTCGGACTGCGCGTCGGAGGAGGCGCGCCTGCTGGGCCTGGAGCTGGCGCTGAGCAGCGACGCCGAGTCTGCGGCGGGTGGCCCGGCGGGGACCCGCACCGGGCAGACACCCCAGCCCGCGCCGTCGGGGCAGCAGCCTCCGCGGCCTCCCACCTCCCCGGATGAGCCGTCGGTGGCCGCATCGTCGGTGGGCAGCAGTCGCCTGCCACTCAGCGCCTCGCTCGCCTTCTCCGATCTCACCGAGGAGATGTTGGACTGCGGGCCCGGCGGCTTGGTGCGGGAGCTGGAAGAGCTGCGCTCCGAGAACGACTATCTCAAGGTG
Organism: Ondatra zibethicus; assembly: GCA_004026605.1. Lineage (NCBI taxonomy): Eukaryota > Metazoa > Chordata > Mammalia > Rodentia > Cricetidae > Ondatra > Ondatra zibethicus. The sequence continues at coordinate 77,850 of PVIU01005706.1, read as the reverse complement.
GGGACCTAGGGGGGGGGAAGGGGAGTCGAAGGGTTTTTGGGGAGGAGGACCTTGCCATCCTGGCTCAAGCGCCCCAGGGCCTGAGGCCCTGAGGCCACAGCCAGCCGCTTTAATACTGAATAAGCTGGGAGAGAGTGCCCCACCTCCTTTTGCTACTCTTCTCCTGAGGGGTATCTTGAATAAGACACCTACTAAGGGGCCCCGATGTGCATCTCCACTCCCCCTCCCCCGGTAAGGTAAGCCGTGGAGGATGCTCGGGGTGTGTGTTGGGGGGCGAGGGTTAGTCAGTCTCTGCTGACCTCTGCTTTAGTCTGGGATCCCGCCCCAGGTCAGTGGCCAACATTAGTGTGTCTGGCTGCCAAGGAAACCGTGGCTATCCTCTGGCAAGGAGAGCCAGAATACCATCCTAAGTCTTTACCCAGGGCTTCCCCGCCAGGCCTGTCCTCGCCTGCCTTTGGGGGCGGGACTGGTTTGAAAGCATGACATCTGGGAACATCCCCTTGGCTGGAGTCCACTTCCGCCCAGTCTAACGGTCCCACAGCCTGAGAGGATGATGTCGTGGGAGAACTGGTTCAGAGGCCACTTCCTCAATCCCAGAATATTGCCTTCTGTCCCTTCTGAGAGAGACTTGGGCAGACATGGCCCGTGATCCCTGTGTGAGGAGGGAAGCTGCCCTCTTGGATAGGGGTATTCCCTTTGGGACTGGAAAGCTGCCTGGGAAAAACAACCGGCTGTGCCTGGGCACCTAGGTGCAGCCCATGCTCTGGCTGCCTGTTCCGTGACACGGTGGCTGCTATGGGGATAGCCCTGCCCTGGCTTCTTGACCGTGGTGTGGGAATCTGGAATCTTCACAGGCTGCACTGCCACTGCTGGAAGAGACAGCAGTGTTGCCTGCACTTGTCCGTTGAAGGCCTGGCCAGCAGCCATGGCGTTCACAGCACTGTAATGACATGTCCGCCCTGCGGCACTTAGCTGCCTCCTGGTTCTACCATCTAGGAGGGTTTCTTCTTCCTAAGCATGTTGGGGCGTTGCTCTTGCTTTGCTTTGCATCCTCTGCCCCGTATGTTCTCAGTAAAGTCCTGTACACTAGAGAGCACAGGCTCATCTGAGAAATGATCATCTGCTACCGGTTCCCAGCCCGAACCTTCCCCAGGCCAGGCTTCCATTCTTTTTCTGTTACATGGGAGCATGAATTTTCGCAAAGGCTGTCTGTTGACAATCGGGGGTTGGGTCAGTCTGTGGAGTCTTCTGAAGTCAGTGCTAAGAAGAGTGGGGGGTGGAAAGATGGAGGCAGCCTCCTGGATGTCCCTCTTCCTGCATTCCCAGCCTGAGCTACTCCAGACCTGGACCTGAGTGCCTCACTCCAGCAAATGAGGACGACTTGTAGTTCTTGGCTTGATTTCTTCCTGTTCCCATCCTGGACCCCTTCCTTTGCTGCCAGGAAGTGGTCAGACAGAGCCCGACCTCCATCTGAAGCCACCCATGAACATGCAGATGGGAAAGCAGTCCCGGGGGTTGAGACCAGGACCCACCTGGGGACATTCCAGTTCGGGGTCAGGTTGAGCCTCAGTTTCTACCATCTATTCAGTACTGGAGTCTTCGTATACAAGCTTTGGGCCACTACTGGACCTGTAGCTTCTTGACTGTGTGGTCTTGGGCACCTTACTTCCCGTGTTTGGAACTGAATTTTCTCATCTTAAGAATTAAACAGTTACACACAGATCATCCTTAAAGATTAAATGTGCACATAGCTAGGGTACTTGGCACACTGTACATTTCTATCAGATTCCTAGCCTGATATCACTTGCTGTTCTCAGGATAGATAGAGAACATGTTTCCTTGTGCGTCTGTCACATTCTTCTGTAGATTCTGTGGGAGCAGGCTGGGCTCTTCCTCGTGACCTTGAATCCCTCCACCTGTCCATCTGTCTGTCCGTCCGTCCGTCCGTCCATCCGTCCATCCATCCATCCATCCATCCATCCATCCATCCATCCATCCATCCATCCACTCGCTGTTCGCTTAGAGCTTAGCAGCACAGTGCAGATTTGGGGGTGTAACTGTGACCTAGGCAGAGCCTCTGGAGAGACCAGCCTTAAACAATAGTCGCAACAAAACACAATGTGGCTGATTGTGCCCAGAGCACATGGAGGTGGGGCTGGGGACTCTGGGGGAGGCCGGGAGCTGAGGATGGAGCCAGCAGTAGGACACTAGGCCAAATCAAGTTGGGAAAGTGTTGGGCAGGGAAGGGAGCCATGCTGACTCTTGCACACATTAGGACAGTACCCACACTGCTCCAGGCAGCCAAAGCAGGGAGTAAGGGATCATCAGCCTCCTGTGTGTTTTCTGCCTCTCCAGGCTGCTTTACACCTGAGGTGCAGAAACTGGGTAAGAAAGAAAGTGACTCCGAATCCCCAGCACATCTAGTGCAGACTGACCGCATGAACGGAAAGGAATGCCCAGGACTCCAGGTGGCCCAGTTCTGGTTCACCTTCCATTTGCGTGTGTACTAGAGATGTCGGGGTAGGGTATCTGTCAACCCGGAAGGACCCCTGGGTGATTACATATCCCCCATCCTGCAAAGCCTTGCTCTGGGGCCCAAGTGAGGGTGATACAGGCTCTGCCAGTGGTAAGAAAGTGTTTCTCCGGGGAAGGTGGTGAGCTTGGTGTCATTGGAACTATCCAGAGAGAGGCCTGGGTACAAGCATTGGGTTTGTGCAGAGCATTGTGTAAATGGCCCAAATGTTGGTTATGATCACTGGGGAGCAACTGGAGATAGGCGGGTGGCTGCAGTATGTCTGATGAGGGACCCCTTCTGGTCAAGGTGCCTGAGGATAATCCGCGGGGGACCCAGAAATACGACTTTAGTCAGGTTGACTGTGTTTGACATTGAAAGCTTCAGTGGTCTAAGGTTCCTTTGACCACTAACTGTTGCCCCTGTGCCATGTGGAGCTCAAACAGCTGGCTGTGAGACCTGAGTCTGCCATTCACTGTGTGGTCATGGGCAAGTGGCCGGACTCTCTGAACTGCTGGTTTTCATCTCTCTAATGGAGATGGTAGGGTGTGTCTGGACCGTCTCCAGGGATTGTTTTCAGCAGTCAGGGAGAGGTATACAGTCAGGAAAACATCTCCTAAGCGAAGTCCTTTTGTCTCGTGAGGAATTGTTATGATTCTTAGCCAATGAGCAGACAGGATGTCTGAGTGTTGGTTCTTGGAGGAACTGGGAGGAGCCAAGAGGGTGGGTTTCCTTAGCCCTTGAGTATTACTACGTCTGGTGCTACTTTGGGGGAACAGGAAGGCATGATCACATTTCCCACTGCACAGATAGGGAGTGGGGAGCCAAGGCACCCCACTAGGTTTCCAACTGTGAGTGACAGATGCCACTCACAAGGGTCCAGAGGAAACCCCTCACTGACTGGCGATTGCCGTTATATAGAGAGGCAAGTGTTGGCTCCAGGGTTCTATCTTACAGCCAGCATTCCAACCCTGCTGTTCTATCTTGGTCCTGTTCCTTTGGCCATGTGGCCAGCGTGATTGAGCTTTTGGTTGCTTCTGACATGTCTGGTCATGGATGAAGGTTGGTGAGAGGAATCCTGTGGGCCGGGTGCCAGGCTGATTTGTAGGGAGCAAATGGTGAGTAAGCTCAGTTCAGGGAGTGTTTGCCTAGCATGCACAAAGTGCTGGGCTCCATCCCTAGACCCGCATAAACCAGACATGCTGGCACATGCCTGTAATCCTGGCACTCAGGAGGCAGAGGCAGAAGGACCAGAAGGCCATCCTTAGCTGCTTCATGAGTTCAAGACCAGTTTAGGCTAAGACTGTCTCAAAAACAAAATCCCAAAAGGCTGATATCCAAGCCGGCAGGTGGGGCTGTGCCTCTAGGGGGATCACTAGTGTAAAACGTGGGTTTGGTGTATCACGGACCTCTTGATTATGATGGTGCATGTCCATTGCTCGGTAAATGTGCTGACCCGGTCATGGTCCTTCTCTCTCCTCCTTCCCTCTGACGTCATCCCTCAGTTCTGCAAATCTCCTGGGAGGTATAGGAGGGACTCAGTCTGTTACCAAGTCAGCAAGTCCCCTGGACTCTGCCCTGAGTTGCAGCTTCTGGCTGGGGGTTGTGGGGGCAGGCAGGGCTTGGGAGTTGGGGAAACAGCTCCAGCAGAGAGCAGATGAGGTGGGAAGCGTGAGTGGCAGCTGCTGTGGCTGGGGAGACCACAAAGCTCAGCGTACTTTGAGAGGGACTGGACACAAATAAACACATGTATGCTCCTGCCGAGCTCCAGCCCAGAGACCCGCAGCTCTCATGTCTGGCTGATGTTCATATTCAGTGACTCATTTATGTTATATGCTTCCAGAGGCCAGCCTCCTGGCCTGCTCACTCGGGAGTCACATGGAAAGCGGACTGCAGACCCGTGTAGACAGACCCTTCTTGCCACACGCTACCGTACTCAACACATACCAGCAGGAGAGACCCTCAGACACATGGGAAGTCCATATATGTGTGAAGGTGTGCACACAAACACACACAGACATTATCTACACATACCAGCGTCATGGGAACTCAGGGACGTCCTTGCCAGGTGACACAGACACTGGCTCATCCAGGTACCCTGAACTGTCCCTTCCTCCGACAGCATCCAACCTTTGCACGTGTGCCTGAGGTACAATAGAGTCCAGGTGGTACCCACAAAGAGGTTCACACATACAGGACAGACACAAACCTTCATACACATTAGCAGAGAGTCAAGGGACAAGGGTAGGCCACGCAAATGTCAGATATGGTGTTTGCCTAACCAGAGCACCCAGACACACATGCACACACACATCCACTTACACTGACTGTGACATTTCACCTACACACATAAACACAGGAAGTCTTGGCCAATGTCCCCCTGGAGCTACTGTGCACGGCCCTACTATTTCCAGCTGCTCATAAGATTTTCTCTTAGCAGGCTGCTGGGAACTGGGAGTGGAGTCAGGACTGGGGTTTGCAACCACCTGGGTCTGGGGGTCCCAGGAGCTCAACTGAGAAAGGCTGACAGTGGAGGGGGTTTGCAGGTCTCCATGACTGAGAAACTGTGCCCGAACTTCCCCAGGCTTCTAAGCCAGGCCCTGTAGGACTAAGGGAAATAGACAGTCTGCCACAGGAGGAACACTGCCTCAGGGTAACTTCTGATCTCTTTGGAATTTCCTGCTTACCCTGTCTCCCTCTGCTGCAAGCTATAGAGGCCACGATGTGCTGATCTGCAGGGGCGCCCATGTCTAGTCTGGAATTTAGAGACGTGACAAGTATAGGTGCCCAGGAGCAGCTGAGCAGACTTCCTGAAGGAAGAGGCATCACAGCTGTGGGTTTGCCTGAGTGGTTGCCTTGGCACTCAGCTTCTGGAACAGGGCCTGGCACTGGGGGGGGCAGTCATTAAATAGCTGTGTATGCCTGATTGATCAGCTGTGGTTCTGGTCTGGAAATGGATGATAGGTATGAAAAGGAGGGCTGGAGCTGGGTGTGGTGGTACACGCTTACAGTCCTAGCATTCAGGAATCTAGGCCAGGAGTTCAAGGCCAGCCTGGACTAAGTAGAGTGGGACCCTGTCGGGAAAGGACAGAGTGACCAGAAAGAAAGGAGAATAGAGTTGAGTCATGGGTATGAGAGTCATGGAAGTGGAGGCCTCTTTGGAAGGGCACTAAGTGCCAGGTCAGGAGAGCCCTGACTGGAAGGTAGCCTTGTTGTTTTGTAGCAGGGCTGGGGCCATGTGGCCCTAGCACCAGGCACAAAACTGCTCCGATCTCAGGAGGCCGATAAGGAAGGAAGCAGGGAAGATTGTGGGGTCTCCTAGGCATACTCCCTCTTTAGAATTAGGCCTGAGGCCAAGCCTCACCTCGTCACTTCCTTCCCATGCAGGGTGCCTCTTGGAGCCTCAGTCTTCTAGTCTGTACAGTGGGAATTTAATCCCTTTCTTGCAGATACTTGGGGAGATACTCAGGTACATAGCAGCCCATCACCGCTCTGTGTACAGAAGATGGGAGGAACCCCAGGCTCTGGGTAACCTCTGTAGCAGAGGGACATCCCAGAAGAGGGCTTGGTTAAATTCAAGGCAAGGACCTGGCTAGCAGCCAGGGTTCTAATTGTAGCCAACCCCCTAGCTTCAAACAGCTGACATCATTTGCAGTCAGCACACGCCCCTCTGGTGCAGGAAGGAGGTGCCCCTGGGGCCAGCACGTTGGCTGCTGTTGCTGGCTGCCCCGAGGTGAGGCAGGAGTCCAAGGAGGCAGAAGCTATAGTCCATCCAAAAGGACATACATCTCAGCCAAAAGGACTGAAAGCAAGGGATCTGGGATGAACAAGCCTGAACTGCAACCCAGGACTACGCTTCACTTTCTGTGTTTTCCCTTCTTGAGCTTCGGCTCTATAAAATGGCCTGCGGTGTTGCCATGAAGACTCATCAGAAGGGAGCTGGTATTTGAGGAGTTGGTTCCCTTTCCTCATCACTCACCCTGGTTTGTCGTCCTTACCCTCAGCAGCAGAAGGCTCTGACCCCATGAGAGCCCTGGATCCTGGGTTTCAGGCTTCCGCTTGCCCTGGATGTACCTATCTGTCTGGGATGTGTGTGGAGCCGGCCGTGTTGTAGGAACCTCTAGACACATTTCTCCTTGCAGCTTACTTACCCTCAGTCACTCTTCCCCATGATGGTCCAAACCTGTGCCTCACTTGGAACCTGGTGATGCTTGCTTGCTGGTGGAGGACCACTCCTGGAGTCCCTGTTTCAAGACAGTGGTCTCTTCCTGCCTGGACCACAGATGAAAATAGAAGTGGCTGGTGGGAAGGTGGGTTCCCCGACTACCTGAGCCTGCTTGCCTTTTCTGGGCTCTTCAATTTGCTTGGCCACTCCTCCCTGGTCCCTCCTTGCCTAGGCACCACCCTCTTGGCCCAGCCTGTGGCTGAGCTGCCTGTGAGGTCATACTTCCACAGCTTTTCCACCCAGACTCCCCCATGGCTTTGCCCTTGCTTTACCCCGCCCATTCCCCCAGCCCTTTCCATGAGTTCAGCTGGAACAGTGCCTGGGGACTGCTTCAGGCTAAGTTTTCTGTATTAGACACCAAGGAGCTTTGTGGGGACTCCTTGGTGGGGCATTCATCCCATGGTGACTAGATTATTAACCAGTGATTTTTAGTTTCACAGCATCCCCACCCCCCGTTCTGTGTGGTGCAGCATGGACCTTCCGGAATGTTTAGCTCCTCCCTTCTACCCAGGCTTCCACTGCTGCCCTGGTCACATAGCCTGCAGGTGACAAGAGGGACCCAGGCTGTGTGGCTCTTTTGGCTCTTAAATTCTCAACTCCCTGCTCTCCTCTTTTATAGACTTGGCTGAAGCCCAGAGGCTGGGGGATATTGTCAACAAACCCTGAGCCAAAACTGCCTTCCTTCCTGTGCACTTGGCCAGGACAGTATCTGGTGCTCCCCAGAGCGCACCCCAGCAGCACAGGGCCTGCTTTGCCCCTGGAGGTGTTGGATAGGGCAGAGGTAAACCAGATGTGACCTTGGCTGGCAATAGTCTCTGGCATATCCCCAACCATGACCAACATGTGTGTCCTCACACGCATGCATGTGCACTCTGACGGAGCATTTGCCTCATGTGCAGAGCTGTGCCAGGCCTGGAGATCACCTCACTGACTGTAGGGCCTTCTCTCCCTCAGCCTCAGCTTGCTCCTCTGTGAAGTAGGAAGTGCCAGCCACAAAGGATCATCAATGAGAAAGAGATCATGGCTTCTGGTCTTCACCTGGTGTCTGGCAGACACGGTCCAGTTTATGAGCCTCAAAATGAGCCTAAGTCCTGACTGTTGACCCCTCTCTTTTCAGGTTTCCTGCCTGCTGGGGATGTAGGGAATAACTGTACTGTTGGCATGAGCCTGGCTAGGTCAATCTGTCTGCTGTCTATGGTGTTGGAGAGGCAGGTCCCAGAGTCAGGATCAGACATTTTCAGGGCCAACAGAACAGGGCCATTGAGATCTGTGACCCCATGAAACCTGGCTGGATGTGAACCTTGACCCTGACTCCCCCAAACCCCTGCCCAAAGAGGCTAAGCTGAAGTGAGAATGCACTGGAAGACAGGAGCCCAGAGTCTCTCTCAGCTTCTGCCTGCTCTGTGGCTGGAACTCTGAGTTCCCTTTCCCCTGCCTCTGTGTCTAGAGCCCTTGCATTTGAGCTGAGAGGGAAGTGGAGCCTTGTGCAGTTCTCTTTCTGGGGTCCAAGTGCAGTGATCTCATCTGGAGCCTTGTCAGAGTCCCGGGGAGCAGGAGGAGGGACAGCAGATGGCTTTTCTGGCCTTTGGGTGGGGTTGACATACTGTCCCTGTGGCCACTGCTGGCCACCCTGCCAGTCAGCTCTTCCAGAGCTGGGGTAGGTTGCCAGAGCCAGGGTGGGTGACAAGTGGCCTAGAGCCAGGGTGGCAGATGGGTAGGCAGCCTGAGCCTTGGCCCAAGGGAATGATAGCCACAAGATAGCCAAGTGGTGTGGGAGGAGCTGGGCAAGGCGGGGCCCTGTTTCTTTGTAGAGTGATTGATGTGAGTGCAGTTCCTGGTCCCATAGATAACTCAACTTTGCCTGTCCACTCCTGACTCTGCCTGCTCATTGGCCACTTGACTGGGATCTGGGAAGGAAGTGATACGTTTGGGTTAGATTTGGAGTCTGTCATGGCCTGGTGTCACTGGGAGTTGAAGCCTCTTTGGACATTACCTCAGAGTCCAAAGGCGGTTTGCTGCAGCTGCACAATGGGATGGCAATGCTCTCCTCAGCCTGGCTGTTCACTCTTAGCTATCCCTTGAGCCCTTCTCTGTGTGCTAGGCCAGCCCTGTAATACGCTGCTCTCTAGTGACAGAGACATGCCATCCACAATCAAGCAGACAAATGAGTAAAATGGATGTCACAAATAAGACTGTGACACACAGTATGAGGGAAAGAGATGGCGAAGCTGCAAGGCTTCCAAGGCAACAGGTGCCACATGCCATCCGGCACAGGAGTGGCAGAGGCTGAGACCTGTGGCCGCGCAGGTGATTTCTGCTGCAGGGAGAAGACTCAAGTGGCTGCGGGGTGGTCGAGGGACATGGGGGTGAGGAGTGGGGCCAGACCTGGTGGAGCCTGTGCTTCTGGTTCGTTCTTTGTGCGGTGAGAGGGTTCGCCTTCATGGAGGTTTTGTTTCACTTTGCTTTTGTCTGTTTGCAACAGGGTCTCACTGTAAAATAAAACTGACTACTGTATTCAGTTCTATAACTGTTAGTCCCAGTCAAGATCTAGACTAAAGTCATAAAACCAGCTACATTAAAATTTCATTTCTTCTTTAAAGTTATCCACCCATTTATTCACCTACTTGCCTTTCTATTATACTAGCTTGTGAGTGCAAGCATGCTTGTGGAGGTCAGAGGTCAGCTTGTGGAAGTTGGTTCTCCTTCCGTCAAGTGGGTTCTCGGCATCAAAGTCAAATTGTCAAGCTTAGCAGTGAAAACCTTTCCCCATGGGACCATCTTCAGGCCCCAGACAGGGTCCATTAAAACAATCACTTTGCTGTGTGTAAATCATTCCTGAAGGCTAGGAGTGTAGCTCAGGGCTGGAGCCTGGACTTAACATGTGGGAGACACCAGATTTAATCTTCAGCAACCAGAAAGAAAGGAGATGCTAAGATGACTTTGTTGTTCACACAAGTTTCCTCTAAATCTAAGCCCTCCCTCCGTCATTGTTGTGTTCTCTGCCCTATAGCCTTGCCTATCCAGAATGTCACATACATGGCATCCCGCAGCATCTACTGTGGCTGGCTTCCTTCATGGAATAATATTTTGGCATTTCTGCAACAACCATTATAGAATATGAAAATATTAGTGATTCTTTGGTGTCCAAGTAGTCCTGGGTGCTTCTGATATAGCCTCTGTTTGATCTTGAGTCCACAGTGGGAGGAAATGCTAATTGTGAGAGGTCAATGCAAAGAAATGTGTGACTTTGCCGCGTAGTGACACAGAGGAGGGGTCCTGAGGGAAGCGCTCTGTCCAGGGCTCTCGCCTGGCTGGCTAGGCTCTGCACAGCCCACCTTTGCTGTGAAGTTCACAGCTCTCTCTGCAGAACAGGGGTTCCTGGCTTGCCTTAGCCAGCACTTTCTGTGAGGACCCATGAGATGATTCATCAGGAATGTCTGTATAAACTGTGGAGTCCTGTGCTGCTCTGCAAGCCTATTATTAGTAGCATTGTGAGTTCATGTTGGGTCTGCCAGCCCAGCCTGAACCTAGAGACTCTCGCACGCCAATTTCCCAGGAGTCCTGGGAATCGGCCATCTCTGAGGGGCTGCTTCCTGCCGGTAGCTCTCTTGGGTCACTGTGTGGACAGAGAGGCACTTAACATGTAGGAAGTGTGTGGGAAGCGGGCATTTCCCTGGGCAGGCAGACCTGGCCGCCCATGGTGGCACTGGGGTCTGCCTGGGCTCTATCTGCCCTTTCACACGAGCCCTAGATCTGGGGTCAAAAGAACAGAAGGCTCCAGGCTCCAGAGAGAGACCAGCAGGCCAGCAGCTTGTTCTTTCGTTCACACCTGCCCATGGTGCCTGTTACAGTACACATTCTAGTGATGCAGGGGACCAGGCATGGGTCAGACCCAGCCTTACCTGGCCCCACCTTTCCTCAGGCAGTTAGAGGAAGAGAGATGAGGGAAAAGTAAATACAGCCCTGTGTTGTTACCTTCAGGGACCATGCAGTTCAGAGTGTAGGTTCCGAATCAGATGAGGGGAGGCGGGGATGCCCTGGAAAGATGAGAGGGTTGGGAGTTAGCCTGGCGAAGGTCTGAGTAAAGCTGGAAGAACGCACAGTTAGCATCCCCTGGCCTACGGCCATTGCCTTATGTGGAATCCGGCTTTACCCCTCCCTAGCTTGAGCAGCTCTGGGAAACTTCTGAGGCTTGGATGCCTTCTCTGCAAAATGGGAACATTTTCATTGCCTCCCTCACAGAGTTGGGAAGAGAACCAGCAGTCAGAGGTGCCTGGATGCTGGGCCTGTGTTTGTGAGCTTCCCTGTAGGCCATGCCAGCCTTTTAGTCCTAGCATATCTGGGTGTAGGTGCAAGATAGAGTAGGGGCCAGACTGGGGCATGGCAAGGGGTCAAGGGTCAGTGGCTTGGACCTGAAGCAGAAGTCAGTGGAATGAACCAAAAAGCCACCTGCTTTTTTCAGACTTCCCCTAATCAGCAGGCATTGCCTTTCAGTCAGAGAGGCAAAGGAATTTCAAAAAGGGACTATCGTGCCCGGCTGTTGTCCCTAGACCCTGGGCTCCCCTTCTATTCTCTGTGTGCAGCCTGGGCTTAGATGTTTGGGTCAGGCTTCAAGAGAAAGAGGGCAGCATGAAAGCAGGGCCGGGAAGGACTGCTTGACTCCTTTCTTTAGCTTCTTAGGGGTGATGCAGTCTGCGGGTCTCGATCCACTTCATTTCAGGGTGGCCCTTGGATTGTGGGGTTGAGAATTGGGGTTCCCCAGCCTCCGAAGAGGGCACTGCACAGTGTAGCGATTTACATCTGAGGTAGAGGATGAGATTTGGAGTGCCCCATGTTGGGAAGGGGAAACCCCAGAACCTTGTTCTGTGAGTTTGAGCCCTCTTTCCTGTTGATGTCCTGTAGAAGAGTTCAAGCAATGCCCCCCGCCTCCGTGGCCTCTGGATTGTCTGTGAAGAAGCCAGGAGGCCTGTGTCTCCGCTCTCTCTAGCTGGATCTGCCAGTGCAGAGCCTTGCAAGGCAAAACCTGACCCCAGGACGTAGGTGCTCAGAAGATGCCTGGGTTGAGTATGGACACCCGGTCTCTGGGACTATGTGCGGTCCTGAATTCCTGGAGCCCTTCCCCAGCAACTCCTTTCCCTGCCCCCACCTCACTCCCGGACACCCAGAGTCTCCGCCTAAGCTCTGCAGTGTCCAGTCTCTGTTGCCCACATCCCGAGAGAAGCCCGTGTGAGCCACAAGCCTGCCTTTGTCAACTCAAGCCTCACAACTCAAGCCTGGAGCTGTGCCAGGAGGGGCTGGTGGGTGTTTCGCCTGCAGCTGGAGCAAGCCTCCAGAGGCCTCGGCCTCTCAAAGCCCCTCAGATTCAGAGCTGGCATGTCCACAACAGCCTGTACTGTGGTGAAGGCAGTTCCCCCGAGAGACAGCTGTTCGGGGGACAGTCATTCGCTCACTTCTTCACTAGACACCCGTGTCAGGCCTGGGGCCAGGGACTTGTGCTGTGAGATGAGACTCTTGTTTTCTGTGGGGAGGGAAAACCCTTGCTTCAGAATCACTCCAGTAGGTATGGATGGGAATATGGGGTTTTGTATCAGGTGCCCACTTTTTCAGGGAGCAGAACCACATCCCTGAGCATGTTAGGCAAACACTACCAGCGAGCCATCCCACCATCCCTGGGGCCACTGTAATTCAGTACCAGGTCGCGAATTATGACTGATGTTTACTGTATTTTTCAAAACTTTCTGTTTGACCATGCACGACTTTCACAAAAGTCAGTTTGTTAGTAGAAAGCTAAATGTGGAAGGATGTCACCTACTGTGGGCTCAGTGTCATACATCTGTGTGTTAATGTGTCTCCACAAGATGAGTCTGAGCATGCCCCTGTGTCATCCGTATGACCTAGAGAGAGTCCTCAGGCCTCCACATCCTCCCAGTCACCATGTTCTGTCAGAACGGCAAGGGGAATATGTGAGCTGCTCACGGATGACAAGGCTGGGCTTGAACACGGGCCCCTGCAGCCTGAGCTATAGGGATGTATCTGTCTGCCTGCATCTCCTGTCAGCTGAATGCCTCACTTCCTGCTGCTTTCTCTGCCAGCTGAATGCCTCACTTCCTCCCTTTCCACTTCAGTCTGCCCATTTGGCGTGGTGTGAGGTGGTGGCTTTGTACTTTGGGGTGGGATGTCCACTGCCCCTCTGCAGCCAAAGGCAGGGTCACCCACTTCAGAGTGCTGATGAACACACCCCTAGGACAGACACCACTGGCGTGGCAGGTAGCGGTTCACGGGATAGCTGTTAGAGGAGGGAGATAGCATGTGGGGCTTGGAGCCGCCAGTTTGTCACTTGTGTTTCTCCTTCCCGGGTTCTGAGAAAAGGTTCCAGAAGCCAGGCAGAAGGATGTGAGGAAGCCTGGGGTGTGGTGTAGCCTGGATAACGTGGCTTCTTACCTGGCATCAGTCTAGCAGGCCACACCCCTTTCCCCACAGAGAACCATGGCAGCCAGGCCACGGTCTGCACCTATTGCAGTCCAGACCCACGGCCCTGCTGGTCCCGCTGGCAGGCAGGTGTGAGGAGAGGCCCCATGATTCCTTTTCCAAACTATGGAAACCCTTGGGGTGAGCAAAGGGTGTGGGGAGGGGACTCCCTTTTATTCCCATCTTCTTTAGGGACCATCTGGACCCCTCTCCAGTGTGGCCTTTCTGTTCCTGGTTCCTTCCCTGGTTCTATCAGTACCCACCCTGAGTGCTTACCCTGGGGAGTGCCTTTGTCAAGGACACATCCCTGATGACTCAGTTTCCCTTATCTGTGTGCAATCTTGTTTAACAGATATTTTTCATGTTTGTGACTCAGTTTCCACATTTATTATGAGGCATAATTATGTGAGGTGTCTGGGAGGTGTCTGCTTGTCCCTCTATGTAGTGTCTGGTGGTCACTTGCTGTCTTTCACAGCAGGAAGTCCCTCCCTCTTGTTCTTTCTTCATTAGCTAGGCATGCTTTGGTTCATTCAATTAATACTTGTTGAAAGTCTGCAGGAGGCCAAGCTGGTGCTAGATGTGAGGGCCAGGCAGGTGGGGTGACCATGGTTACTGGGAGACCAAATGGTTACACAGAATTTCGGATGAGCTGAGGGAAGCACTGATGGGAACTGGTGACAGAGGGACAGTAGCTGACCTTCCTGAGTGAGGTCACCTGTAGTACCTTCCACTGAAAACTCAAACCAGGCCTTCCAGGCCCTGTGTAGCTGACCCCTCTTTTCCCCCAGCCCTGTTTGTTTGTTTTTTGCTGTTTTGTTTTAGGCAGTCTCATATACTGAGGCTGGCTTTGAACTCATGATCTTCCCAACTCCATATCCCCCATATCTGACTTTTTGCCCTATCTTTTAAACAAAAGTAAACAATGTTTTGTTTTGTTTTGTTTTGTTTTGCTACAGAGTCTCACTGTGTAGCCTTGGCTGGCCTGCAACCTCCTGTATAGACCAGGCTGGCCTGGAACATACAGAGATACTGCCTCTCTGCCTCCTCTCAAATGTTGGGATTAAATGTGTGTGCCATTATTAAACAAAAAAAATTTTTTTTTGTTTTTTTGAGACAGGGTTTCTCTGTAGCTTTGGAGCCTGTCCTGGAACTAGCTCTTGTAGACCAGGCTGTCCTCGAACTCACAGAGATCCGCCTGCCCCTGCCTCCTGAGTGCTGGGATTAAAGGCGTGTGCCACCACTGCCCAGCTCAAAAATAATTTTTAAATTGCATTTATTTGTATATTTTGTATATACGTGTGCTACAGAACACATGAGGAGGTCAAAGGACAGCTTATGGGGTTGGTTCTCCTCTCTCCTCCACCATATGGGTCCCAGGGATCAAACTAAGGCCGCTAGGCTTGTTGACCAGCATCTTTACTCATTTTACCAGTCCCTTGATGTAGCCTTTTTTTTTTCTGAGATGGGGCCTCACTATGTAGCCATAGCTATCCTGGAACTCACTATGTAGACCAGGCTGGCCCCAAATTCACAGACACCCGCCTGCCAAGTGCTGGGATGAAAGGAGGGTACCACTACTCTCAATCTCTTGGTGCGTCCTGATGCATTGAGTTCTTCCCTACCTCTGAGCCTTTGCACACCTCTGCCTCTTCCTGGAACTCTTGTGGACATTGCTTCTTGCGTTGGCTTAAATGTCCCTTCTTTAGAGATAGCCTCCTTGACCACCACGCCCCCCATCATATTTCTCGGATAGCCATACGGTTATTTTGTTCTTTTTTACTCCATGACTTAATCGTATCTGAATTTGTTTTTTGTTTACTGTGTTTTCTGAACAAGGCTTGGGGAGGAAGATGGAGACCATGCTGCTCACTAACATGCTCCCTTGGTTTTGTGTGCAGCCGTCTCAGTTATGCAGCCGGCACTCATGGATGTCGCATGCATCCCAGTCTGCGTTTATTCTCACTTCTGTCACAAGTCACCACTGTGACAAAGTATCTGAGGTGACCAGCTTAGGAGGAGTGTTGTATTTTGTATTTTGCCTCATCTTTTGGAGGCTTCAGTTCATTCTGTGCTTGCTGTAACATAGAGCGTCATGGCCGGGAGACTGTGGCACAGGAAGCAAGGAGGGAGGGGACAGGGTGCCTAGATCCCCTTTGAAGGCACCTTCCAGTGACCTGGAGCCCTTGCCTCCTAAAAAGGGCACACCACTTCCCAATAGAGCCACAAGGAAGACAGCCGAAAGCAGGTGACTTTGCGGGGACGTTAAGATCCAAATCTTAAGAGTGGCATAGCTGTAGATTATCTTCAGGTCTGAAACTTAAGTCCCAGCAGGGCTTCGTGTCTGCTGAGTGCTGTAGGGCAGAACCCCCTCCTTTCATCCTTGTGGAGGTTGCCTGCATTTTTTGGCTGGTGGCCCTTCCTCCACCTGCAGAGCCTGTCTGCCTTCCCCCTACTTCCTCCTCACACTCCCACTAGCCTCTCTCTCAGGGCCCACCCAGAGAGTCCACGATAATGCTTCTGTCTGGAGACCCTTATCCTAGTCACATCTGCAGCGCCCCTTTTGCCACAGAAGGCATAGATTTCCAATCCTGGGAGCTCAGCTGTGGCTATCACGCCAGGCCACCAAGTCTGCTTGCCAGGTATAGCCAGCATTCAGGCACCCTGGCCACTGCCATGGTATCTGGGGATCTGACCATTCCTTCATCCTGCAGGATGAGATCGAAGAGCTGCGGGCTGAGATGCTGGAAATGCGGGATGTCTACATGGAGGAAGACGTGTATCAGCTACAGGAGCTGCGGCAGCAGCTGGACCAAGCCAGCAAGACCTGTCGCATCCTGCAGTACCGACTGCGGAAAGCTGAGCGCCGCAGCCTCCGTGCTGCCCAGACAGGCCAGGTGGATGGTGAGCTCATCCGTGGTCTGGAGCAGGACGTCAAGGTTAGTCTGGGGGGCTCCACCAACCTTTATAGGTGCTCATGTTGGATGGTTGAGTCATAGGCCCCATTGGGGATTCAGATTAGCCCTGTGGCTTGCTACTTGCCTTGGGCAAGTTATCCTGCTTCTCTGCTCTCAGTTTCCCCATCTGCAAAGTTGGGACCCTGGTGGATCAACAGGTCCTCCAAATGGGATGTCCCACAACAGGTCCTCCAAATGGGATGTCCCACAACAGGTCCTCCAAATGAGATATCCCAAGATGATATGACCAAAACTCTCTCCCCTGCCACTCCCACAGGAAGCAGAGGCTCTTTCTTGCTTATATCTGGCTTTGGCCTCTGAGTAGCTCCTACAGAGTCCCTGCTCACTTCCACAGGCTCCTTAGGCTACTGAGAGAGCGATCAAGGGACTGCAGCTGGATGGTGTTGGATCAGAGCTGGGCTCCAGTATGCCTGGGTTTTGTGATTTTGAACAAGTCATGTTTCAATTTCCTTATCTGCAAAATGGATGTAAGAACATTGAACCTAGGATATTGAAACTGTGGTTAAGACACCAGAGAGACTGACAGTGATCAGCCAGTATTATTACATCTGATTTCTGGATGAGGGTTCTGGGGCTCAGAGGGGGAATGTACCTATATGGGGTCAGGGGCTCTCTCTTGTGTGGTTGGCAGAAGTCAGACTCAGCTAACCTCCCAGACCTCACTGCTGGACCCTGCTGCTCCTCTGCCTCGGGAGGAAGCAGGGATGGCCCCACTCAGACAGGTGGGGACTCCAGGAGAGAAGTCTCCGCCTGAGCCAGCCTTTGCTCTTCCAACTCAGCCCAGTGTGAGCAGGGGGCCACAGGAGCTGGGGCTTGTACAGAACAGGGAGGAGCCCGGGAGTCCCGTGGGTGACCTCTGCACTGAGGCCCAAAAGAGGAGAGGGCCTGGGACGTTCTACTTCCAAGGGCCCCCGAGGTCAGACAGGTGCGGAACCATCCACACAGGCCTGCTGCTGGAAGGCACTGAGAATCCAGCCCTGCAAGTTACTCATAAAGATTACTGTTCATTCCAGAACCAGTGTATTCCAGAACCATTGTTGATTTAAGAAGGTTGTGGCTCCCTGCAAGCCTGTGTACCTGCATGGAGCCTGTTTTCTTGACTGCACAGCCAGATCCTGTTTGTTTTTTTTTAAAAAACAAAACAAAACAAAAACTCCCTCCATTTCCCTCATTGGTGGGCGACAGAGCAGGGAGGGAAGGAGAGTGGAGAAGTTCTTGGAAATCCGCCTTTGGGCTCACTGGTCCTTGAGGATTTCTGGGAGGACCTTAGACAAGCCTACTTGGGGGGGGGGGAAACAGGCTGGAGGGCGGGGCCAGAGCAGCTGGGGTGGGGGTGGGGCTCAGCCCTCCAGGAGGAGGGGAAGGGCCCCTTCTGTTGGGATTTGAATCAGCCAATCAGCATCTCCGTGCCTCCCCTGCACCCTCCCCTCCCCTCGCAGCTGCACCGCTGAGCTCACGCTCTGGCTCTGCCGCAGCTGGCCACAGCTTTGCGGCCACCCTTTGCCCCAGCATGCTAGGAATGTTAGAGGCGATTATGGAGATCCTCAGAATGCAGACTTTCCCTAGGCGGGCTAAGGGAACCAGGTGGAAAGGGGTTAGAAAGGGTGTGCGCCTAGGGATTCCTCCCTTGCTCGGCAGGCTCCTTGGGCCTGTGCCCTGCAGGCCTTTTGAGCACCAGTGGTTTTATTGGGCACACGTGTTATTAGGAAGATCTCCCATGGCTACCCCTTAGCAACCCTCCAGGGTCTTTCACTTTTTGCTGGTCCATACAGTTAAGATCTCCTCCGACCTAGGCAGGATAGTAGAGGGCAGGAGGACCAATGGATAGAGCCCGGAGCTGCCACTTTGTGGCTGTGTGGCCTTGGGTAAGCTGCTTCACATCTCTGATCCTGTTTCCCCTGTGGAATGTGGAGATAAGTTTAGTTCGCTATATAGATTCTTATGAATATAAAATGAAATTATAAAGAGAGTACTGTGTGATGGGTGTGGTCCCAGACCGTTGAGCTTGGGGGACGCTAGGATCCCATTGCTTTTCTTGTAGAAGGTCCCAGAACACATCGGTAACATGTATGTAGCCCATCCATAGATAAGGATGCTTTGGCCTTGGCTCTGTGTCCTGGGTGACCTGCATTATTTTCTCCTTGGGGCTTCAGTCTCCCTCTGTGTAAAATGGGATGACATTCCCATCATGCGATTCTTGAGGGAATTTGCTGCTTGGCCTGAGATGCTGCTTACAGTTTCCATCTTTCTCCCTGAAGATTACTGCAATCCAAGGTTCAGAGCCCAGAGCCGATGTGTCCAGGAGCTGGGGGCCTTCCGCTGCTGATGGCCTTTGGTAGGGACCGAGGCCAGCACTGTAAACAGTGACCTCATGGCTGACACATTGGTCTGTGCTTTAGTCATTTGCCCTGTGTCCGGATGCTGCAGCTGCCTCTCCTCTCTTGGTTTCTCGGCCCCCTCCTTTGGGTGTAATTGTGGGGCTCAATGAGACAGGCACATGGGCCCCTTAGCCCTTCTGATACAGTGAGCCATGCTGAGACTTGTTCTTGTTCATAGTTGTATGCCTTCAAGTTTACCCCCACAGCATCAGCTTTAGAGTTGACTCTGCTTGGTACCTTCTCAGTCATATGACCTTGGGCAACTGACCTTTCCTTTCTGAACCTCAAAGTGGGAATAGACTGTATCCTGAGGGTGAGAAAAACTTATGGTGAAAACCTGAGGAGGAGCTAATTGCTTCTATAAATGACCTGTGAGAGCCCCGGGCCCTGGGATTGCTGGAAATCTGGGAGGCAAAGACAAGGCCAGGCCCTGGTTGCTGCTGCCCAGTCTGGTGCCTGTGGTACCCCAGAGGCTGCAAGGCACTGCAGGGATCTGAGCTTGTATGCTTTTCTGTCTAGAATTCTGCAGCTTCTGGGGGGGCGTGTGTGTGTGTGTGTGTGTGTGTGTATGCTTTCTTAACATGTGGCCCTGGGGTGGGGAGAACATGGGGACAGGGAATCCATGGAGAAGGAAAAGGATCCAGGAACTCTAGTGGGCTTCTCAGGTGGACACCTTCTACCCCTGATGGAAGCATGTTTGGGAGAGGACCCTTGGCCCTAGTAGCCCTCTTTAGACAATGGGGCAAGGGCAGCTCCCCACATATATTCAGCCAGCCACTCCTTCATCATGTGCTGGACACTGATTTGTTTGTTCACCCAACAAGCATTTATCAGACATTTACTGTATGCTGGGCTCTGAGCTGTTACTGGGACATAGGTGAATGAATCCGGATAGGCATGGCCTTGATCTCTGTGGTTCACCACTTCCACCCCAGTGCCAAGGCAAGATGAATTAATGGATGGATGGATGGATGGATGGATGGATGGATGGATGGATGGATGGATGGATGGAATGTTAGTGAGGAGAGGGCTTCCTGAGTGACTTAATAGTCCCTACATTGGGGACTATAGCTGTAAGCCTGGGCCAGGGTGGATAAAAATCAATGCAAAGAGGTGAAGCAGTAATAGGTAATAAATTAAAAATGCTTTTGTGGCCGGGCTGGAGGTGTAGCTCAGCTGACAGAGGGCTTGCCTGGCAGGCACAAAGCCCTGGCATTGGCCTTCAGCAATGCATAGACTTAGCAAGGTGGATGACTCTTCTTAGCCCAGCACTTGGGAGGCAGAGGTTGGAAGATCAGAAGTTCAAGGCCGTCCCTGGCTAGTAGCAAGCTCAAGGCTAGACTGGGAAGAAAAACTTCCTTGTCTAGCTGAGTGGATGAATACTTGCCTAGTGTGCACAGAAATCCAAGGTTCATTCCCAGCACAGCCTAAAATGAAAATCCTTGTATACATGGTTCCTTGAACTTGTGGCTTTTGAGCAGCTCTGGTGGCTAAGTATTTTACACAATCAAAAATAGGTCATGAAATTATGAAATAAATGCAACTTTGTAATACATTAAATAGAAGAATTATTTAAAAATAATAGTAAATAAGAAGCCTTGTATTTTTTTATCACCTTCTGGATTCCAGCCACCACCCAAGCACCCCCAGTGCCATTTACCCGCTCCAGCAGCCCTCATGAACAGTGTGTCTGCCCATTTACTGCCGACCACATGGCCATGAATGCTGGCACTGGGCTTCAATCTAGTTTTCTTCTCTGCAAAATCTTTTTCTGATATTAAAGGATTGCCTATCCTACGTTATGGGTGAGGAAAGCTTCGTGGCCCGGAGTGGCTACAGGGGAGGCTTGTGTGCCTCTGTCTGGTGTCCTCAGAGATCTTCAGGCTGGAGGGGGCAGTGGGCAGAGGAGGGAGGAGAACCATGCCCAGTTTCCTCTCACTGTTGTTTTTCCTGGCCTTCCCTGCACACTGCCAACAGGGTCTGTGCTGAGTTGGGCTTGAGCCCAGGCAGTGGGCAGAGCCAGGGAGGGCCTCTTCTCTTCCAGAGGGAGGAGGCACATGGTCATTTCCGACACTGGCAGGCCTGTGTGCCCGGCTGTGTACGCTGCACAGGGTTTGCTGGCAAAGCCTTCAGACTCCCGGGGGACCCTGGCTATGCTGGCCCCTCCAAACCACAGGGAATACCAATCTAGCCCAGCCATGCTCGCTGTGTGTGACCCTGGAAAAGTCACTTCTGAGGGCAGGACTAGTATCTAGGTGTCAGCAGGGCCCAGCCTACCTGGGGATAGCACCTCTTTGTATTTCACCTGCTCAGGAGGACTCCCTTTACCCCACCTCAACTCACCTACCCTACCACACCCAGCAGCAGGGGCTGAGGGGATCCTCCAGAGTTAGGGGTGCTGTTCCTGTTGGCCCTAGGCCCGGGATTAGAGGCTGCCACTCTGCTAGCTGCATCCAAGGGATGACTTGGACACTTGCCCAGCCTTTGTCATTCTAGCATGTTCTATATCCCAGAACAGGCCTCAGGGTCACTGTGACCTCCAGCCAGTCATGTCTGTCTCTGGACATCAATTCCTGGGAGCAGCAGCCACAGGTCAGCAGACACTCACTGTGGCAGGCGCTGGGTGAAGGCTCTGTGAGAAGTAGCTGATGTGACCCTCATGTCCGCCCTGAGATTGTCCCGTTACTGCTGTACCCACTTCATACACCCTGAGAACGCTGAGGCATGGGGCCAAGAAATGACTTGCTGAGGATTACATGCCGCTCATTTTGTGCTGGGCTTCCAAAGCAACTCTCTTCCCACACACGCTCCCCTGGGTGAATATAAAGACACCTGTAAGAACAGAACAAGATCATCCCAGCTTTTGGGGGCAACATATTGGGAGCTGAGGTGCCTAGGTTTGGGTTTGGGGTCTGTTAATCTCTATACTCGTGGCTCTTGACCTCGGTTTCCTCCTCTGCTGAATGAGGGTAATGAGGTGACCCTGGACTGAAGTGGGATGGTCTCTGGGACTCGAGGTGTGTCCTCCTCCAGCTTGAACATGCCCCCTTTCTCTCCCACCCTGGCTCAGGTCTCTAAGGACATCTCCATGCGGCTTCATAAGGAGCTGGAGGTGGTGGAGAAGAAGCGGATGAGGCTGGAGGAGGAGAATGAGGGGCTTCGGCAGAGGCTCATTGAGACGGAGCTGGCCAAGCAGGTGCTGCAAACGGAGCTGGATCGTCCCAGAGAGGTGAGGACTGCAGCCCAGCTGGCCCAGGTGGGCTGAGCATCCCCTCCTGGTTGCTTGTGAACTGAGATATGGCCCCTGGACCTCCCTGGCAGTGTTGGCTATCTGTTCATCCTTCTAGCGTGCATTTTCTGATTACCTCATCTATATTCTATACTAGATTTCAGAATAAAGTGGTGAGGGAGATACATTTACTGAGATTAATTACTCTTTCTGGGATTAATTGAGGGTGTACTCATCAATGCCCAGCATGGGTCTGGCCTTCTTTGCCTCAGTTTCCTCATCTATAAGGCTGGGTAGTTGTCCCCTGGTCACTGACTAGCTTGCGTTGACATGCATTAGGGACTAGTGTGCTGTTACCACTTAGTTAGTAGTTGCTTAGCCTGTGTCTCCCACTTTTCTCTAAATGTGACTTCCAGACCCCGTGTCCCCCACCCTG
Source organism: Ondatra zibethicus (assembly GCA_004026605.1). Classification (NCBI taxonomy): domain Eukaryota; kingdom Metazoa; phylum Chordata; class Mammalia; order Rodentia; family Cricetidae; genus Ondatra; species Ondatra zibethicus. The sequence continues at coordinate 55,627 of PVIU01005706.1, read as the reverse complement.
GTTGACATCAGCCTTTCCTTCTGCTGTACCCTCCTCCTGCTATGAGTTAGGCTCACACGAGGACAGTTTATCCCGGAAATCTTTCCGAAGGCCCAGCAAAGCTGTGATGCATTTCACGGCTGAGCAAACAGCTTCCTTCTGGGAGAGGGAGCTGGGTTCTCAAGGTCATGCAGGCTGCTGGGGGCTTTGCAGAATGCCAGTGGAAAGCCGTCCGCCTGGGTGGTGTTTCAGCCTAGATACCTCCTGATTCTGGCGGCGGGGTGGGGAAGGAGGTCTGTGGTCCAAACACTAGGCGGCCTCTGGCCTCAGAGACACAGCTGGCCTCCAGCTGGTTGGCTGCTCATTAGGCATCCCATGGTGTACGTTTCTGGGGCACCCACCTGCTTCAAAAAGGGCCAGCATGCCAGTAGGCCAGAGCCGAGACATCACAGTCCCAAGGGCAGAGCAGTCCTCTGGCCGTCCTTCACACTGGGCAAGTTGTACCATGTGCCAGTACCCCACAGGTGGAGAAGGAAGGACCTGCCCTAAGGGCTGCTGTGGCATGCATCATGCTACGGGGCTGGATGGGAGGTTTCCTCCCTACGTGTAGTTGACTGCCCACTGTGAGCTGCCTACAGCACCGGGTACCTTCTGCACACAATCTGCTCCCATCTCTGATGGTGAAAATCAGGGGTGTTACAGAGTACCCTCAGAGCACAGCCTATTCCTCCCGCACAGCTAGGGAAACTGAGCCCCTCTGCTGCAGCTTGTTTAGATTGCCGCAGACTCCCTCAGCAGAGATGCTACTGAAGGCATTTCCCCTCTCCAGGTCTCAGCTTCTTCCTCTATGCCAGTGGTTCTAGCCTTCCTCATGCTGCGACCCTTTAATATAGTTCCTCATGTGGTGACCCCAGCCATAAGTTATTTTCATTGCTACTTCATAACTGCAATTTTGCTACTGTTATGAGTCATTATGTAAATATCTGTGTTTTCTGATGGTCTTAGGTGGCCACTGTGAAAGGGTCATTCAAACCCAAAGGGGTTGTGACCCACATGTTGAGAAACGCTGCTCTATGATGTCCGAATGCAAATAGTACCAGTTTATAAGGCTGTTTGGGATCACTAAGAAGTTTGTGTAACCAGAAGAGTCAGGAATGCAGCCCAGTGGTAGAGTAGATGCCTGGCAGACGGAGACACTGGGACCGATCCCTAGAACCAAAAAGAAGAGGAAGAAAAAAACAAACAAAAATAACAACAACAAAAAAAACCTTTTGAGTGACCATGGAATACTATGAAGACGTTGGGAAGATTAAGATCATGTAACCATTTTGCAGAACCTAAAGGACAGAGTCACTGCATCACCCAGCAGTTCCAGTTCTCAGGATGTCCCAGAGAACAGGGACAGAGGTGTTCGTCCCTCCATGCTCATAGCAGCATTATTCACAGTAGCCCAGAGACAGAAGCAGCCCAAGTGTTGAGCGATGGGTGGATGGATATACATGCATAAGGGGACAGTTGTTTACCCTGGAGGATTGAAGTGCTGGTACACACATACTACAGCATGCTTGGGCCTTGAAAATATCATGCTGTGCGAAAGAAGCCAGATATGTAAGGTAAATGTTATAAAGTTCCATTTATCTGAGAATCCTAGAGTAATCAGATTACTAGACAGGGAGTAGAGGTGCAAGGCAGGAGAGGAGGGAATCGGGGCTTACTGTTTAGTGGGGGGGGACAGAGGTTCAGTTTGGAGCCATGGAAGGGTTTGAAAACAGAATGTGCTTGTGGTCATACACAATGAGTAGATTTACGCAGGATGTGGTGTTACCACCTACTGTCCCAGCACCTGGGAGGCAAAAGCAGGAAGATCAAGAGTTCAGGTCGTTTTACAACTCCATAGTGAGTATGAGCCACCCTGGGCTACATGAGACATTGTCTCAAAAAGAGTGCCTGGGTTCAAACTCTGGCACCAGAAAAACAAAAATAAAAGACAAAAATGGTAACTTTATGTTAAATATATTTTACCATAATAAAAAATATTTAAGATAATAAATGTATATGATATATCCTTTACCACATGTTTCAAAAGTAGAAAAGTATGTATGTATATGAGAAAGTCTCCTAGGTATGTTGTAAACTAGGAAAGGAAATTAGGAAGCTAGGCCTGGAGTCCAGACCCATTATCCCAGCTACATGGCAGGTTGAAGGGGGAAAGTGGCATGTTCTAGGCCTGCCTGTACTGCAGAGTAAGTTTAAGGCCAGCCTAGGTGGTTTAGTGAGACCTCGTCTTGAAATAAAAAGCCAATAAAAGGCTGGGAACGTTGCCCAGTAGTAGAACACTTGCCAAACATGCACGAAACCCAGGATCTGAGACCTACTGCAACCAAAAAAGAAAGTTACAGAACCGCATATAGTGAAAAATCCCACGAGCTATTTTGAGATCTCATACATACCAGGGTAGGGTGGACTCTTGAGCTATATACCACCAGCCCAAAGTTAGACTTTGTGTGTGTCTGTGTGTGTGTCTCTATGTGTGTGTGCCTGCTTGTATGTCTGTGCACACCATGTGTGTCCAGGTACCTTCAGAGGCCAAAAGATGGCATTGGAATCCCTGGAACTAGGCAGTTGTGTGTTGCTCAGTGTGGGAGCTGGGAACTGAACTAGTCTTCTGTAAGAGTATCAAGTGTTCATAACTGCTGAGCCATCTCTTCAGGCCCTGAATAGATACCCCTGAATAGGCCATCTCTTCAGGGGCTGAATAATCAGATGTGTAATCCCAGTAGTTGGGAGGCAGAGCTAAGAGAGTTAATGTGAATTTGAGGCTAGCCTGGGCTACAATGTAAGACTGTCTCACAAACAAAAGAATAAGATAAAAAATGGACTGGGAATGTAGCTCAGTTGGTAAAGTGCTCTCCTAGGATAAACACAATCCTGGGTTCAATGTACAGTTCCAAATAAAATGAGTGTGATTACACACATCTGCAACTCCAGTACTCAGGGGATGGAGACAGGATTAGAAGCTCAGGGTCATCCTTGGCTATATAGTGATGGGATACATGAGACAGTGCCTCGTGCTTAAGCTAGACATGATGGGCACTTCTCTAGCCCTATTCCAGGGATGCCTGAGGGGGACAATGGCTAAGTCTAGGAGTTTAAGGCTAGCCTGGATAACATAGTAAGATCCTGTCTTTAAGAACAAATCAAAATGTACTTAGGTATTACTTGTAAGATTAATTTTTTTTACTATATTTCAAAACTTTATTTCAGCTGAGCAGTGATGGTATATGCCTTTAATCCCAGCACTCAGGGGGCAGAGGTAAGCTGATTTGTGCGTTCGAGGTCAGCATGGTCCACAGAGAGAGTTCCAGGACAGCCAAGGCTACACAGAGAAACCCTGTCTCAAGAAACCAAGAAAAACAAACAAAAAAAGAAACCTCACAACTTTATTTTGTGTGTGTGTGTGTGTGTTCCCCTGTGTATCTGTGTCTATGTTCCACAGCAGGCATGTGGAGGACATGTTGGTTCTTTTCTTCATCCTATGGATCCCAGGACATGGGATTCTCAGGACAATCTCAGGGCATCAAGGCTGGCAGCAGGTGCCCCACAGCCCTACTTGTGGAATTTTAAATGAACATTTAGGTTTTTAATGTAAAGAGCCCAGAATTGCCCCTGACACAGAGTAGGCGCTGAAGAAACCGGTTCTCTTTCCTTGGAAAGGGATAGATGCCTGACATCTGGTCTATCCTCCTGATGTGTAGTGTTGGCTCCAGATCCTGTTTATTTGCTGTTTGCCCTCTCCTCCTCCCTCTACTTCCTGACATGGTTACTATGGAGACGAGGGTCCCTCAGCAATTCTTCTGCCAGAGCTATAGTCCCATCCTAGGGACCTGCCTTTGCCATCCTGACAGGTTGCTGAGGCGATGTTGTCACCCGACTGGGAATGGGAGCCCCTGCCCTGAGCTGCTGCTGTTGCTATGGAGACAGCTCTTGGCGAGACAGAAGGGAGGTGGCATGCAGTGCCACCGTGGCTCAGCTGGGCTGCTGCTTAAGAATGTAATAGCAGCTGCCCCTTCCTCCACTATCATCCCCCTTGTAATCCGGCAGAAAGCCAGTGTGAGTGTGATTTGTCCTAACATAGCTGCTATGTCTGAGTGCTTACCCTGTGCCAGGCACAGCTCCCAGCCTTGCCCATGCGTCTTCCTGCGGTTTAACCCCCCCTCCGTCCCTGCTTTGTAGATACTCCTCCTCCTTGGACATTTTAAAATTACAGTTTAACTCAGTGATCACAGAATACACCATTTTGCAGTTTAGTTTTGTGGATTGACATTGTACTGCCATCACCATCATTTAATTCCAGAAGACTCCCGTTGCTCTCGTAAGTAGGCCCACACCTGTTGGCAGTCACCCTCCACCCCTTCCCCCCTAGCCCTTGGCAACTGCTGGCCTGTTTTCCATCTCTATTGATTTATCCATTCAGGAGATTGCATTCGAATGAAATCGAGCAATGTGTGATCTTTGGTGATGGGCTTCTATTACTTAGCAGAAGGCTTTCTGGGTTTAGGCATTCATGTTGAAGGACCTCATTTCTTTTCATGGCTGGGTAATAATCCATTGTGTGGGTTGAGTGCCTTATATTTAATAGATATTTGGGTGGCTTCCACTTCCTGCTGTCATAGAAAGTGCTGCAAAGGGCATCCATGTTCACGTTTTTGTGATGCTGTGTGCGTTTCTCTTGGGTATGCATACAGACCAGAATTGCTGTCTGTGGATGAGGCTGAAGACAAGTAAGGGATTCAAACCCAGGGCCGTAGGTCTCCCACACTTGGACTGACTCCTAACAGAGATGCTGCTGCCCTTTCTGAGCCATCAAGGGGCTTTCTCAGAGCTGGCATAGGTGATTGCTCATCTGCATTCCTTCCTGGTGGGTGGGGAGAGCACTGCTGACCATTTGGGTTTGGGTCCTGGTTCTACCCGATGCGGTGTGTTGTGGCCCCGGGTCTGTGCGCTGCAAGGCAAACCCAGACATGGAGCCACGTGGGCCTGGGTGTGAATCTCGGCTTTGCTGTTTCCTTGAGAGTGGTTGTGACCTTGGGCAGATGGTGCGGCAGCGCTCAGGCGCACTTAATCTGATTATAGAAAGGGAAATTCGGTGCCTACAGCTTAGGGTGTTTGTGAGAATTAAGAGAGGCAGGCTGGGAAGTGCTCAGCACCAAATCGACGCTTGCTAAATACAGCCTGTGCTCTTATCGTTACTATCTCAACCAGCCACTGGCTGCCTGGAGAAGCCTTTGCTGCCTCACACAGGGCTCTCCCCACAGAGCTGGCAGCTGCATGTGGAAGAAGCAGCTCCACAGAAAACTGTTGATGATATTTGGTTTGGGACACGAGTCTAAACTGATTTTTCTCCTGGCTTTAGAGTGGCTCGGAGGCTAAGAGATCTTACTGAGTAAACATGACGTCCTGAGTTCAAATCTCCACAACCCACATAAAGAGTTGGGCATGATCCCAAACAGACCTGCTGTAATGGATTATTAAAAATGCTGCAGGATCCCCGGCGGGGGGCAGGCAGCAGAAATGCTGCAGGTCCCCAAGCGGTGGTAGCGGGCAGGGAGGCCCGAGGTGGTGGGTAACATGAGACCATGCCGCAGCTCTCCGTAGGCGGCTGGTCCCCGGCAGCGAGCCACGTGGTGGTGGCGGGCAAGAGACAGACGGATAGGCACGCCATGCAGAGTGAGGTTGGATATTTATTTAGTGGTTAGAAGGGCGGGGAGAAGGGGAAAAGAGGAGAGAGAGAGAGGAGAGAGAAAGAACGGAGAGACGGAAGCTGCATCTCAGAGAGAGAGAAATGGGGTGGGGAAAAAGAGAGAGAGACTAACGCTAAAAGCAGGAAGGAAGATCTGCCTGCCTCAGCGAATGGGGAGGGAGTGGGCGTGGTTTGTCTCTTAAAGAGACATAACAACCATTACACCTGCAACCCCAGCACTGGGGAGCAGGGAACAGGAGGACTCGCCAGGTTCAGTGGGAAACTTTGTGTCAGAGGAGTGAGGTGGAGAGTGACATAGTGGGACAGATGAATCGTGGCTTCACCACACCCATATATTATCCACAAATACACAAAATAAAATTAAATTTTTTTTTCTCAACTTACGTGGTGGTCTCTCCAAATACTATATGACTTGTCTGCTGAATGTTTTGGCCATGCTGCAAAGAGTACACCTCACTCTAGAGATGTACCCCAAACCAGGTCCCCCTTATGGTCAGTTTTGTGCATCACACAGTCTGATTTCAGTGAGACTTATATGGACACTGCTCCACATTTGATGAGTTGGCAGCAAGGAAGCACAGGAGGTGTTGGGGGTGGAGGTCTCTGAGGTGTGTTTAGGCAGCTCTCTCCTGGCCTGGGGGAGCTCCTCTCCCCCCCCCCCCGTTCCTCATATGGTCTTATGAGGAGTAAGGAGTGAGCCTTTGGGCTGGGTTCTGCTGGATGCTGGATGGTCCAGCTGCATTCTCTCTGGTGTCCTGGCCTAAGAGGCCTGGAGCCAGAACACTGCCTTTGGAACAGTACTGGTCCCACCTCTGGGGGCTGTGAAAAAAGGGCTCTGACAGGACCTTGGCTCCCTTGAGGGGCAAGGCAGTCCCCCAGCTGCCTGACCAGCTGCCACTCAACAGATGGGAGGGCAGTGCTTGTGCTTCCTGAACCTGCCTTGGTTTCCCTCCTGAGCTCAGGGCAGTGCAGGAGTCCAAACAGCTTCCATGTGGTGGGAGAGGGTTTATTCCCAGACAGAATGACTGAACCACTGTAGTCCACTGCCCAAGGGGACACTTCATACCCTCTGCCTGCCTCCATTCTGTGAGGTTCCAGCCCCTCGGCTTGCCTGCTGGCAAGAACCACCATGGCTCCTGGGAGAGTTTGAAATGAAAAACTGTAGGCGTTTCCCTTCCCCCAACAGATCCACAGAAGTTAAAGAATATACTAAGCTACCGGGAGGATCGAATCCTTTTGAGGTTCTTGCAATACAGTACTCGGAGATTCCTACTTGGGAGGTGAACAGACAGGTCCAGTAGGATTTTCTGTAGTGTACAGACACATATTTTATGTATATGTGTGCATACTTTTTTAAATTGAAAAATGTAATATAAACTTAATGAGGCAAAAATCCCATTGCAAAAGCACATAAACACATGCCTGGCATAACTCTGAGGAAGGGTTCCGCAAGTTCTAGCTACTCTGCCTGCCCCTGGGGCAGGAAAATGGGGACCCATTGCTTCCCTCTGTTCTTTGTGCCCTTTGAATGTCACCATGTGACTGTGGCATCTATTCAAAATGCCAGAACTAGTATGAAAATATACAAACTAGTGAAAGCCGTTCCCAACCACTCCCTTCTCGTCTGCCTAACCTGGGATTAACAGTTTGCTTTGTGTTTCTCTGGGCCTTTCTGTGTCTGGCAATGCTTCTTTCTATGTCTTTAAAAAATAAATAAAGATGGGCTTAGGTTGCACATGTGGTTTTTGTAATGTACAGGATCATGTTGCATGGACACAGCCTTTTAAAATGCTGGATGCTTTTGGGTTCCCTTCAGTCTGAAGTGCTTATTATAAAAATCATAGAATCAGATACGCATAGGAAGGGAAGAAAGTCCCAAACAGAACCATCTATTTCAGTCTTAAGGACAGAGCCAAAGGTCTAGAAAGCACTCCAGAGGACGCCAGTTGGCAAAGGTCCCTCAGGGAGGGGAGGAGGATGGGGGCAGCAGGAGAGGGGCCTTGGCTTTATCTACTTGACATCTGTGCTTTTCTGGTTTTTTTGGGTTTTTTTTGGCAGGGGTGTGTGTGTTTCATTTGTTTTGGTTTGTGGAGACAGAGTTTGTCTGGATAGCCCTGACTCTATAGACAAGACTGGCCTTAAACCCAGAGATCTGCCTGCCTCTGCCTCCCGAGTGCTGAGATTAAAGGCGTGTGCCACCACCGCCTATATTTTTGTACGTTATGTGGGTGTTTCTGTTTTTTTGTGTGTGATAGGGCTTCCTATGTAGTCCAGGCTCACCCAGAACTCACCTTGTACGCCAGGCGTGGAACTTGCTATGCAGACAGGCTGGTTTTTTACTTGTGGCATTCTTCCTGCTTCTGCCCCCAAGGGCTGCATTCATAGCTGTATACCATTATGCCCAGGTATTCAGTTTTGGTATTTTAATAACATTTTATTGAGATGTAATTAACATACTGTGGCTCTGTCCTCCTGTTTTTTATTTGCAGTGCTGGGACTTGAACCCACGCCAGCCAAATGTTCTACCTTCAAGCTACACCCTTAGCCCAAGTTTGCCCTTTTAAACTGCACAGTTAGTGGGTTGCACAATTGTGTATCCATCCCTACTCTCTAAATCCAGGACGTTTCTGTTACACCCTAACAAAAACAAGCCAACCTTATTAAGAGCACACCTCTTAGCAGTCACTCCCCAATCCTTCCGACGCCAGCTCTTCAACAACATTAATATATTTTCCATATATTTGGGATTTGCCTGGCCTGGACATTTTGTGGAAATGGATCCTGATGCTACATGCCTGTTATATGACAAAACTGTTCCTGGGAAGACACACACACAGGTCTAGTCACCCCAGACAGGGATCCCATGACAGACCAAAGTACAGGTACCACCAAAGCCCAATTTTGTGAGCCAATAGGTTTTATTGGGGTTATTTACAAGAGTATGGGTGAAGGGTCACTTACAGAAGCAGAAATGACTCACAGACAGCTGCATCACTAAGGCCCACCCCCGGCACAGGTGACAGCTCACAGAAGCTGGGAAACCTGGAGCACACTGCACAGCCTGCAGGCAGCTCAGCAGGTTGGAGAGTGTCCTTCCCAAGTGACTCTGGTCTAACACTCTTCCAGGCAGCTCGGCTGGTTTCTGATTCTTCAGGCAGCTAATCTGGTCTTAGAGTCTTTGCAGCTTTTCTCCTCTGAAGTTCAGCTTCACTTTGTATGAAGCTCTCAGCTTTTGTTGCCAACTCTGGCAAAGAGGGGCCTAGTGAGCCTGGTCAGTTTCAGGGACTTCCTGAACCTGTTTTGAGTTGTTTACATTCTTGCTTAAGGAGCTTCCCGCAATATGAAATGTTTTAATCTCAGAGGAAACTGTCCAGTGACAGTGCCTGCTGTGTCAGGATGGCCTTGCTTGCTTCACATGGTGTCTTCCAGGCACCCATGTAGCCCTGAGCATCAGGACCCCCTTCCTATCATGACTAAGTTTTTATTGTGTGGACACACCATGGCTTGTTACTCATCTGGAGGCCATATTCGGTCAGAAGCTTTATTTGTAGGTTACGTCCATTCCTCCACAGAGTGTTTAGGTGGTTATTTGTTAGCCCACTGTCACAATCCCTTGGTCATTCCTAGTGTTTTTACATCATCTCATGGGTATATATGTGATAGCTGGGAACCATTAGAGATCCAGGTCTCTTTACTGCCTTGCTGTGATCAGGGGAACTTGGTGGTGCTGTGGTCACCCAGCTCATGGGTTTTTAGGGAGACGAAGGAGTTTCCTCTCAGCCCGTGATGGTGGACCCATCTTTAAGGCTGGGAGTCTGACACAGAGCATCACCTCATCACTCTGTGGGAGTCTCCCTCTGAGCTTTCCTTTCTAGGCCGCTTGTCCTGGTACACCACCTCTTGTGAAAGGGCTTCTTTTGTGGCCCGCATGCCCAAAGTCCTCTTTTGAAAGATCTGGGACTCTTTGCTCTTGGCAGCCTGGTGGCATCCAAACCCTGTCTCCATCTTCCTGCCTCATTGATGTTCTCAAAGTTCTCTAAATGAGTATTAAGATAGACCTAGAGTGGGCTCATAAGATCTAAAAACACCAGACTCAGTAAGGATCCCTATAGCTTCCTAGCAGCCAGGCTAGCATAATTGGTGAGTTCCAGGCAAATGAACAACCCTGTTTCAAAAAAAAAAAAAAAAAAAAAAAGAGGAAATGATGAGGAGCTTCTGAACAACTGAGATTGTTCTCTAGTCTCCACATGCATGCAAACACACACACATGCATTTGTGCATGCACATACTTGCACACTGAGGTTGTCCTCTAGTCTCCACATGCATGCAAACAGATACACATATATTTATACATGCACACAAGTGTGCACACTGAGGTTGTCCTCTAGTCTCTACATGCAAGCGTACACACACATGTGCACACATACTTGCATATGTGGACACACACACACACTGTATAGGCCAACCTACTTTAATGGGAAGCAACTTTAAACTTAATGGCTGAAGCCTACCCCAGGCCAGTTATTCCAGACTCTGAAGTGATGCTTTCCTTGGTGTTTTCCTAAATCCCCCAGGTAATTCTTCCTCGCATGCAGGTTGGAAAGTACTGTGTTAGCTCCATTCTAGCCCTCATCAAAGGCACATTTTCTCCCACCAAGCCTTTGGAATGCAATGAATAGCGAGGTCAAGAATTGGTCGTAGGTTGGCTTTGGTTTTGCTATAGAACTCTGGTCGAGTTCCTGCCCCTTTCTCAGTTTCAGTAAAACAGGCCTTGATGGATTGGAGAAATGGCTCAGTGGTTAAGAGCCCTGGCTGCTCTTCCAGAGGACCCTGGTTCAGTTCCTAGCACCACTGGCTTCTTCAGGCACTTAACAAATGTGATGCACAAGCATACATACAGGCAAGACACCCATACACATAATGTAAAAATAAATAAAAATAAGTTTTGTCTTTCATGCCTACAGTAATGGGGAATGAGATGAAGGTTGGGGGTGAACATATATCTAAGGCCACCGGGGAGCATTTTCAGAAATCCGAGTGGGCAGCTCAATTCAGAGAGTTGAAAACGACCCAAGTGTGGTTTCAAAGGCTGGTGGCATGAATCATCCCTCTCTCGGGAGGAAGTGTTCAATGGAATCGTGCGTCTAATTGAATGACTTCTTTAAACAACAAGAAACTTCAGCACTGATTACTGTAGCATTTCCTCAAATTCCCCACCGTGGGGCTTGTGCCGTTTTGCACTCCTGCCAGCAATAAATGAGCCTTCTTGTTTCGTTTGAGCCTCACCAATAGGATGTATTGTTAGATGGTTTGGCCTTTTGCCAGTCTGATCATTGAGAAGTGGTACCTCAGGGTAGCTTTCCTTTGGGCGTCTCTGCCCTGAGTGGGCCCAAACATCTTTCTAGGGTTAAGATCAGTTTGCCTTTCTTCTGTAAACCTTCTTCCCCCCTGAACTGGGGATGGAACCTAGAACCCCATGCACAGTGGAAAGGCTCTCTCCCATTGAATAGTATCCCTCCAGTCTTTTGGTTTTTTTGTTTGTTTTTTGTTTTTGTTTTTTTTAGGCAAGGTCTTAATCTGTTGCACAGAAGGACTTGAATTTATGATTCCCCTGCCTCAAGCTCCTGAGTAACTGGAATTATAGGCCTGCCCCTGAGTACCCGTGCTCTCGTATTCCTAACCCGTTTTCCTATGGAAGATCTTTTCACCAGCTCATTGTTTATCTTTTAACTGTGTGTGTGTGAGAGAGAGAGAGTGAGTGTGTGTTTCTGGAGATGAAACCCAGGGCTTGGAACACATTAGGTCAATTTTCTACCATTGAACTGTGTTGGGACCAAGATGGTTTGTTCTCTTTTGTTTCCTTCTTTATCTGTGTAGTGTTTGCCTGCATGATCAAAAGTATCGATTCCCCTACCTGCTGCACTTCTGGGTATTTGAACCTTTGCTTGTTAGTCTCTCCTGTGCTGTTTCTAGTTTTGCACCCACATTTTGTTCATTAGTATTCATTTGTTCATTTGTGTTCAAGGTCCTATGAAATGTTGCTTCCTGTGAGCCGGAGATTTGCATGCAGAGTTTTAGGGAAGAGCCCCTTTGGCTGTGACAGGGAGTGAGGCAGAAATAGAAACTGAATCACATAGATGGCATCAAGTCAAGCTAGTGGCCCTTTGGGGTTGAGGCATGGGGACCTGGGCTAGTCTTTAGATGTGGGTTCCACCTAGGGAGAGCATCTTGAGGTGCTCCCCTTAGCCAGTGAGCACCACCAAGAACAGCCCTCAGCTTGGAGGTCTTTTCTGGGGGAACGAACCTCTTGGTCCTGAAGCGAAGGAAACAGCATCCTTTGGGTAGCTCATTTGTCTAGTTCAGTGTCATGTTCTCTGCACTCTGAGGTGTACTCAAGAAATCTCCAATGAGCTAACAAAAGACAACCAAGTGTCAGTCATGAAAACACACACAAGGGGGCTGGAGAGATGGCTCAGCGGTTAAGAGCACTGCCTGTTCTTCCAAAGGTCCTGAGTTTAATTCCCAGCAACCACATGGTGGCTCACAACCATCTGTAATGAGATCTGGTGCCCTCTTTTGGCCTGCAGGTATACATGCAGACAGAATACTGTACACATAAATAAATAAATCTTTAAAAAAAATAACACACACTAGTGACATCTGGAGGCTATATTTATGTATTTAGGAACACATACATGTGTAGCAACACTTAAAGAAAGAGGCCATGAATTTGAATGAGGGGAGGAAGGGAGAGAATGATGTAATTATATTCTGGGGGGAAAAAAAGCCCAAAACCACAGCAACAAAGACTACAAGAGCACAAATTCCAATTTCCAGCCAACAGAATGACAGTGGCTGGAGTGGGTGCGATGGGAAGGAGCCCTGGGCAGGGTATTTAGTTACTTCCTCCAGTCCGTCTGTGCAGCTCACGCAGTGCTTCCTGGCTCAGCCTTGGGTGCTGGCTAACACATACAGGCTGGGTTGGGGCCCTCATTGTGGGCGTTTGGGGACACCTCTTTGGATGTGCGTCATCTTCGTGATCTTTCAGTTTGGCTTCTTCTTTCCTTTTAGCATTCCTTGAAGAAAAGAGGAACCCGATCTCTGGGGAAGACAGATAAGAAGCCCACTGCACAGGTATTTCCTCAGCATCCCTCGTACACCCTGCTTGTAGTTTGGAAGCCCAGACCAACTTTAAGTGTCCTGGGTAGTCCCCAGAGGTCCCTAACCTGCCCCCTCCATGTCTCTGTGCATTCTCTTCCCCTGTGCGTTTCTAGTCTTCTCTAGCACTTTCCTTCCCCAAGCCCACTCTGAACCGATACTTAGACACTCTTGGACCCACAAGTTGCTTACCCAGCATAGGGACAACTAAACCCAAGGTTCGGGGCCGTGAACTTGGACTCTGCAGCTTGATTGCTGTCGGACTGAGACAAATCACGTCAACTTTCTCATCTGTTTTCCCATCTGTTCCTGTTCTGTGGGTTTGTTGTAAGAATTAGATCAAAGCACCATGTTTTGCACGGGCTAGGCACAGAATCCTGTTAACAGCCAGGGTGCCAGGCACTTTTTGTACGTTTTCCCATTTAACAGTCATCGTGTGGGAGAGGAACGGTTTTTGTCCCTTTTACAGATGGGACAGTTCTATCAGGAATGTACATAGTCATAATGTCACCGGCTCCAAGTCTTTGAGATTGGAGTGCCCTCGCCTCTCAATATCAATGTCATGTTGTTGCGCCCCACCCCGCTCTGCTTCCTGTGGCCTCTAGGCCTCAATTTACCCCTGTGTTCTCAGACATAGTGCACCCCAGAATGCTGTGGCTGGATCCGAGCTGATTAATAACCTTCCTTATTGCTGTCTGACTCCGTGTCTATTGGGCCGCAGGAGGACAGCGCAGATCTGAAATGCCAGCTGCATTTTGCAAAGGAGGAGTCAGCCCTCATGTGCAAGAAGCTCACCAAGCTGGCCAAGGAGAACGACAGCATGAAAGAGGAGCTGCTCAAATACCGCTCCCTCTATGGAGATCTGGACGCAGCCCTGTCCGCGGAAGAGCTGGCTGATGCTCCGCACTCCCGTGAGACAGAGCTGAAGGTGCACCTGAAGCTGGTGGAGGAGGAGGCCAACCTGCTGAGCAGGCGCATCGTGGAGCTGGAGGTGGAGAACCGGGGCCTCCGGGCCGAGATGGATGACATGAAGGACCATGGGGGCGGCGGGGGCCCCGAGGCCCGGCTGGCTTTCTCTGCTCTGGGTGGTGAGTGCGGGGAGAGCCTGGCCGAGTTGCGGCGCCACCTGCAGTTCGTGGAAGAGGAGGCTGAACTGCTGAGGCGCTCCTCGGCAGAGCTGGAGGACCAGAACAAGTTGCTGCTGAACGAGCTGGCCAAATACCGGTCTGAGCACGAGCTGGACGTGACGCTGTCGGAGGACAGCTGCTCGGTGCTCAGCGAGCCCTCGCAGGAGGAGCTAGCAGCTGCCAAACTGCAGATCGGCGAGCTCAGCGGCAAGGTTAAGAAGCTTCAGTATGAGAACCGCGTTCTTCTCTCCAACCTGCAGCGCTGCGACCTGGCCTCCTGCCAGAGCACACGCCCCATGCTGGAGACAGACGCTGAGGCCGGGGACTCTGCACAGTGCGTGCCTGCCCCTCTGGGCGAGGCGCTGGAGCCCCACACTGCCCGGCTCTGCAGGGCCCGCGAGGCTGAGGCGCTGCCCGGGCTGCGGGAGCAGGCCGCCCTGGTCAGCAAGGCCATCGATGTCCTGGTGGCTGATGCCAATGGCTTCTCGGTTGGCCTCCGCCTGTGCCTGGACAACGAGTGTGCGGACTTGCGGTTGCATGAGGCACCTGATAACAGCGAGGGCCCCAGGGATGCCAAGCTCATCCATGCCATCCTGGTGCGGCTGAGCGTGCTGCAGCAGGAACTGAACACTTTCACACGCAAGGTGGATGTGGCCTTGGGGAGCTCTGGCAAGGAGCAGCCTGAGTCCTTCCCTGCACTGCCCGCCTTGGGCTCCCAGGGGCCCTCTAAGGAGATCATACTGGCCAAAGACCTTGGCTCCGACTTTCAGGTAAGATGCCCAGGGCAGGGTCCTTTTACTTTTATTACATACAAACTTTGCGCTGGAACAGGCACAGGACAGAGAAGGATGCGAATCCATGTATACAAACAATTTTACAACTCTCCTGCAGTCAGCAGTCTTGTATTTATCATCCAGAACATGACCAGCTCCAAGGCTGCCCTGATCAATCTCCCTGTTAGTCACTGTCCCTGCTTTCCAGGACAATCTCCTGGTTTTATCCATCTTTGAACTTTATATAAGTGGAATTATACAAACCAAACACAGCAGTACCTGGCTTTGTTCACTTGATCTGCTATTTGCTGTAACAGGTAATAAAAACATATTTATTCCAACTTACTAAGTATAAAATAAGCCTGTTGGCTCAGTGAACTGCCAAGCAGTTTACTGTGGATGGAGGTTGAGTCTGAGGTCCTCTGTTTTTGCTAGATTGCCCCTTTCTCCCTTCCCTCCCCTCCCATCTCCTCTTCCAGTGCTGGGGACAAAACCCAGGGCCAGGGACAGAACCCGGGGCCTCATTCATGCTAGGCAAGTACTCTACCATTGAGCCACACCCCTGTCCCCTCTTTAAAACATCTTTGAAAATTTACGTGTGTGTGTCTGTATGTGTGCATATGCGAGTATATGTGTGTGTGTGTGTGTGTGTGTGTGTATATATATATACACATATATATACACACATATATATGTCACCTGTGTATGGGTGTCCACAGAAGTCAGTGGAAGGTGCCAGAGGCTCTAGAGCTAGAGTTGCAGAAGGTTGTGAGCTCCTTAATATAGGTGTTAGGAACTGAACTTGGGTCCTCTTGAAGAGCATCAAGATCTCTTAATCTTTGGGCTATTTCTCCAGGGCAGCCACCCTGCCCCTTCTTTTCTTACCTCTTTTGTGACTAAAATTTTTATTATACTTATTTGAGGGTGGGGTGGGGGGATGTTAGGGGAGCCATTATAGACATGTACTGGTCACAGGAGTCAGTTCTCAGATGGTCCTGAAGATCAATTCAAATTGTCAGGCTTGGTAGCAAGTACCATTACTCATTAAACTATCATGCCAGCCCATAATTTTAAATTTTCAGGCAAATGTTTGTGGTTTTTTTTTAATCCTTCTAATGAGTTTTTTGAGAAGCTTGGTCTTGATATCTATGACATGCTACATAGAAAAACTAAAATAGCAAAGACATTCAGAAATTTGCAAAGTATTATTGCAAAAGCAGTACATAAGCATTTGAAGCAAAGACAAAAAATAAGTGAACACATTGTGTCCCTGCTTACCACCTCCTGCCAATACCTCTATAGATGGTCTCGACTGGTGGTGTTCAGCACCATGCAGCAGCCATGTGGGGATGTGGCTCAGTGGTAAGGCACTTGCCTTAGCAGGCAGCACTGGCTCCATCCCCAGCACAGAACAGAAAGAAACTAAAACTCCCAAGACAAATTTTAAAAATGAACAAAGATGACATAGAACTGAACTGCAGTTTCTTGGTTGCAGTTCCACATTTTGGATGCTTGTATCCAGCTGGGTCCTGGAAGCTCACTTTCTAAACCTCTGCATGCCCTGTTCTGGGCTTGTGTCTAGCTGGGTCCTGGAAGCTCGCTTTCTAAACCTCTGCATGCCCTCTTCTG
This sequence comes from Ondatra zibethicus, assembly GCA_004026605.1. Lineage (NCBI taxonomy): Eukaryota > Metazoa > Chordata > Mammalia > Rodentia > Cricetidae > Ondatra > Ondatra zibethicus. The sequence goes on along the minus strand of PVIU01005706.1, from coordinate 39,200 downwards.
GGCTTGTGTCTAGCTGGGTCCTGGAAGCTTGCTTTCTAAACCTCTGCATGCCTTCTCTGTGCTTGCTCTTTGCCCCTTTTGTTTCATGTTATAGCTACTGTTGCTGGATCACGTGTCCTCCTCAGGCACTATAGTCCATGCCCATTTGCTGATACTTTGTTGCTAGTTCCTACCCTTTGTGCTCAGCACAGGATGGGTGGCGGTTGGTAGAACCAGATAGGAATAGGGTTCCCATTCCAAAGGTTCTTATTGCCTAGTGACGAAGACTTAACCAACATGGCAAGCCTGTGAATGTGATATGACCAGCAGAAGAGGGACCCGAAAGAAAGATACATAGTTTCTATCAACAAGGAGCTTGTCCTGGTTCTTGAAGACGCCCAGCTCATGTAGAAGGAAGATGGTAGATTCAAGGAACTGTGCAGAGCCACAGGGCTGGGCAGCAGAGAGTATGGGGTGGTTTGGTTTTCATACTGAGAGCAGATTTCTGTCCATGGCATTGCACTGTACTATAGCAGCTTCAACTAATGCTTTGCTGTTGTGGCTTAAGATGGCTTCATAAACGAGTGGACAGCCCCCATGTTGAGTCTCCTTCTTGTCTCATCCTGAAGTGTGAGCTGGGATCACACACGGGGTAGAGCAGTGGAACTGTTTCAGCAGGCTTTGCATAATAACCATTCACAAAATTCGTGTTTTTTCTTGCCCACTCGTTCATCTTTGCAACAAGCCATCACTGAGTGGTGGCAGTGCACCCTGGTAAGACTGGTCCAAGTTGCAAGGCTGATCCACTTGAGCCTCACTCTCATGTGGACAAAGCCTATTACGGAGCTGAGGCCTGGTGGGGACCTTCTGAAGCTCTCCTCGGGCGTCTCCCCATGACTCTCTTCTGCTTGTGCCCCTCGCTTTAGCCATCTGACTTCAGAGACTTGCTGGAATGGGAGCCTAGGATCCGAGAGGCCTTCCGTGCTGGTGACTTGGACTCCAAGCCTGATCCCAGTCGAAACTTCAGGCCTTATCGAGCTGAAGATAATGATTCCTATGCCTCTGAGGTGGGTGGAAGCCTAAGCTGGCAGCTGGGTTAGAGGAGATTAGTGGGGCCTCTCAACAGCAGGGTAATCCTTCAAGGATGGTGCTATGAGCTTTGGGCATTCTGTTTGGTCTTAAGCTTCCTGACAGCCAGGGCAAAAATAGGAAATAAGGGCTGGGTGGTGCATGCCTTTTAATCCCAGCACTCCAGAGGCAGAAACAAATGGATCAGAGACAGTGAGATCGAGGCCACCCTGGTCTACAGAGTGAGTTCCAGGACAAGCACCAAAGCTACAGAGAAACCCTGTCTAAAATCCAAAAAATAATAAATAAATAGGCCAATTAATCAATTAATTAAATTTTCAAAAGGAAATAAGGGAATTTGAATCAACCTCATGACCTAGTTAGAGGAAGTTTAGCTGGACATGGTGTGAACCTGTAATCCCAGTGTCAGGATGCTGAGGCAGGAGGAATGCTGAGCTGGAGGCCATCGTAAAATGACTAAAGTATATAGCAGAGAGACAATGGTCTCTGTGCAGGCTCTTTGAGTTCATGTTGTGAATCTCCTGTGTGCTGGCTGTGAGATCTTGGGTACGTCACTTCGCTTTCTTGGATGTCAGGTGTGATCTACAAGAACAAAGCCCCTCATAGGGTTATTGACAGGAATAGATACATGAAAAGCTTTAGCTTAAAGTCTGGACGCTATGGGTGAGGATGAGGACAGTGTCCATGACATGTCACTTGGACTCAGGGGACCTGAGCAAGATGTCACTCGCTGGTCTGTGGTATGTCCTTGGATACTTCCACGTCCCGTGGCCCCGGCTTTCCCACCTACAACATTTATGATCATTAGAATTTCTAAGATTCTCTGATCTTTGAAAAGTTCCCTGTTCACTTTGAGCCTGGGATGCTCCCTGGAGACCAAAGCTCCCTGGAAACTGAGGTGGTCTGGATGTTCTAGTAGTCATAGAGGAAGGAGTTAAAAAAAAAAAAAAGGAAAACCAGTGAACAGTGTCTGAGCTGTAGTGCTGTGTACTTACCGTGCAGAAGGCCTTAGCTTTGATCCCCAGTGGGGAGATGGGTGCCGAGAAGGAAGTAAGCTTGTTGTGTCAGCTCGTTTACACATTTAATCAGTTTCCTTTATTCTTACTGAGCAGTTATGACTGAAACATGAAACATGGCACCAACCCTGAGTTCAAGGAAGATGTGTGAAGGTAGCAGCCTGATTTCTTCTAAAGAGATTTTTGTTCATTGAGCCAGGGTCTCAGTGCGTAGACCACACTTACCTCAAACTTAGCATCCTCCTGCCTCCAACTTCTAAGTGCTGGGATTACAGGCACATGACACTTTGCCCAGCTCTGCTGAGATTTTTAATACAGAACATGTGTACAAGATATGCCTCAAATCCTTGCAGAGACAGTGCCAAGTTATCATATTATTGGCCACAAGATGTTTTTTTCGCAGCAGGACATCCGCCATGCCTGGGATCACTTCCATTTTCCTCTTCCTGCATAGTGTGTTAGAATAAACATTCCCACTACCAGAAGGACTTAATACTGTTCTTTTTTTTTTTTTTTCCAAGATGGAGTCTCACTGTGTTGCACAGGCTGGTCTCAAACTCACAGGCTCAGGTGATCCTCCTGCCCCATGCACCACTTCATTTCACCTGGCTAAAACTTTTTGTTCCTGGAGTCTAACAACAAAGTGTCAATGGGATTGGGGCTATAGCTCAGTGATGAAGCACTTGCTTAGTATGGTGGGGCCTTGAGTCCAAACCCCAGCATGAACACACACATGCATGCATACGCACGCGTTCACACACACACACATGCACACACAAAGGTAGGGAAGGAACAGAGAGGGAGAAGAGAAGACAAATAGTGCTCATGGCTTTGTACAGACTGAGGCTTTTGCTCCCCTGTGGTGCTTTGAGACAGGGTCTTGCTTTGTAGCCCACGCTGGCCATGAGCTCATGATAGTCCTGTTTTATAATTAGCATCTATATCCATAAACAGACCCCAGGAAGTTCCTTCTGTGTTCCCTTCTAGTCTCTATCTGGACTTAGAAAAGAACAGGTTTTAAAACATGTTTTGCGTGTATGTATTTATTTAGTGTGTGGGTACGCATGCACACGTGCTGCACATTCTACTGTACGTGCAGCGAGCATGTCTAAGTCAGAGGACAGCTTGTAGGAGTTCGTTCTCTCCTCCCACCATGTGGGTCCCAGGAGTCAAACTCAGGTCCTGATGCTGGTCTGCAAGAGCCTTTATCTGCCGAGCAGTCCTGCCAGGCCAAAAATGCATCAGCTTTGCCTATTAAGTTCTAAATGCTTTTAAAACATCATTTCTCCCAGAAATTGGAGAATTTGGTTGACTTTTTTTAATGGTCTTGTTCCATAGTCATTGTAAGCCATAGTAGGTACAATTGCATCCTCAGGTATCAGTACATGAAGATTATAAAGAAAGTTAACACCATTATGTAGCCAACCATGTTGATAGTTGACGTGTTTCTATCCTGTAATGACATACAAACACAGCATCTATAACCGTACAGCCGAGTGGGTTTTTGCATATGTAGACCCATTAAATACATTTTAAACTTCATTATTTAAATTGCTTCTAAAATTTTTATATTAATTAAATTTACTCATTTACTTTACATCCCCACCAGTTTCCCCTTCCTCCTCTTCTTCCATTCCCTCCCTCCACCTCCCTTCCACCCCACCCCACCCCTAATCCACTTCTCTGTTTTGTTCAGAAGGGGGCAGGCCTCCCATAGGTATCAACAAAGCATGGCATATTAAGCTGCAGTAGAACTAAGCCCCTCCCCTTGTTTTAAGGCTGGGCAAGGCAACCCAGTATGAGGAATAGGTTCCCCAAAGCCAGCCAAAGCGTTAGGGACAGCTCCTGCTCCCACTACTAGGAGTCCACAAGTATACCAAGCTACACAAGTGTCACACTTATGTAGAGGGCCTAGATTGGTCCCATGCAGGCTCCCTGGTGTCCAGACCCTGTGAACTTCCATGAGCCCAGGTTAGTTGTTTATGTGGTTCCCTTGTGATGTCCTTGACCCCCCGACCCCACCCCTGGCTGCACAACCCTTCTCTCTCTTTTCAGCAGGATTTCCTGAGCTCAACCCAGTGCTTGGCTGTAGGTCTCTGTATCTGTTTCCATCCGTTGCTAGATGAAGGCTCTCTGATGACAATTGGGGTAGCCACCAATCTATGAATATAGCAGAATATCATTAAGCATCATTATGTTGACTTTTTTTTTCTCTGTGTATGGAAAGATCTCCCATGCTCCTGAATCGGTAGGATCAACTTAGTAAAATGTCCATCTTACCAAAAGCAATCTACAGATTCAATGCAATCCCTATCAGAATTCCAACACAATTCTTTGCAGACCTTGAAAGAACTTCATATGATAAACAATCCAGGATAGCCAAAACAATCCTGTACAATAAAAGAACTTCCAGGGGTATCACTGTCCCTAATTTCAAGCTCTACTACAGAGCTATAGTAATAAAAATGGCATGGTATTGGCATAAAAACAGGCAGGCTGATCAACGGAATCGAAGACCCAGACGTAGATCCCCACGCCTATGGACACCTGATTTTTGACAAAGAAGCTTCTAAATTTTTAATTATAAACAGTGAAGTAGCATGTGGTGGCGAGCACCTGTAGCTCCCAATAAAGCAGGAGATGCCTTGAGCTCAGGAGTTTGAGACAGCCTGTGAAAAATAGTGAGGCTGAGTCAAAAATAGTGAATCAATCAGTTAAAGAGACTATGAACAACTTTGTGAGTCAAATTTAGTTTCCACACAGTACATTTTCCCGGTAAATTTGCAAGCAAGAAATGTTAAAAATTATACCGTGGAGGGTTTGATGTGTACGGCTTCATTTAACTGTCTTGATGACCTTCTGAGGCAAGGACCATGTCGTGCCTAAAAGAGGATACCGGGTCCATCTTCTTCTTGATTCCCTGCTACTGCCGTTCTTTGACCACAGCCTGTGTCCTCTCCCCACTCCAATGCAGATCAAGGAGCTTCAGCTGGTTCTGGCGGAGGCTCACGACAGCCTCCGGGGCTTGCAAGAGCAGCTGTCCCAGGAGCGGCAGCTCCGGAAGGAGGAGGCTGACAGCTTCAACCAGAAAGTGGTCCAGGTGGGTTTGTACCACATTTTATTTTCACCTGTATGACTTCTCGTGAAGATACAGGAGTCGTGGTGTAGCTCTGTGGCAGAGCACTTGCCCAGCATGTGGGAGTCTCTGGGTTCTGTCCCTAGCATAGGAAGAAATCAAGCACTACTAAAAAGAGGGATCAGAATGGGATAACACTGGGGGAAGCGCCCCTGTGCCCTGCCAGGTGTCTCCAAGTTTGTGATTGTCAACTCCAGAATGGGCTGGACCCCCGCACACAATATTGGCTGCCTAGATGATACTGACCTTAATCTCTGGGTTTTTCTTTGTTTGGTTTCAGACAGTCTCTGTCTGTCTGTCTGTCTATCTATCCATCTATCTATCTCTATCTCTATCTCTATGTAGCCCTGGCTCAAAGAATCCCCTGCCTCTGTCCCCTGCGTGCAGGAATTAAAGGTGTGTGTCACCATGCCTATTCTCTGTTTCATCTCTTTAAAAAATTTTTAAAGATGTTTTTATTTTTAATCACGCATAGCTGTGTGTGGCTATGTGCATGTCAGTGCAGGTGTCTGTGGAGACCAGGGCTGTCAGATTTCCTGTGATCTGCCTCATGTGGGTGCTAGGAATTGAACCCTGGTCCTTGAGAAGAGCAGCCAGAGCTTTTAACTGCTGAGCCATTTCTCCCAGCCCCTTGGCCTCAGTTTCCCGTTTTTGAAATGGTGCCTCTATCAAACTTGGCAGTGGATCAGTTTGATAGTTCAGTAATAGCATTTATTAAACCTTCCTGTTGGTGCTGGTGAGGTGGGTAAGGACACTTGCCACCAAGCCTTACAGCTGGAGTTTGAGCCTCAGGACCCACACAGTGAGAGAAACTAACCTGCTCTAGTCCTGCCTGCCATACTTGTGCCATGGCATCCAGGCCCACCCATAGACATACAAAACAATAAGCAAATGTTTAAAACAAAAAAAGAAATCAATCATCTTGAATGGCCCATGCAACACACTTTCCACACATTATGTCCTGTAGTGCTTGTCCCCTTCCCTGTGGGATGCCCCACTCTACCATAAAGGAGCGACTGTGGTCGGTGGGGTGTGGTAGGACATGCTAAAGAGGCGGGAGGGTTACAGATGAGGAAACGGAGCTCACAGAGCGGACATGCTTTGCTCAGAGCTGTACATCCCAGGTCTTTGGCGCCCTTAGCCGTGACCCGGTGTTGCTACCTAGGTTATTTCATGTTTCTCAGCCTTCCTTGACCCCAGCATACCTCTGCTCTGCACCTCACCCTCTCCACAGTCCCCATTTACCTTCATTGTTCCCAGGCCAGTGCGAGCCCATGAGAAACATCTGATGCCTGCCCGCTAGGTGCTTGGAGTATGATGTCACGGTGGCATCCTCAGGTGGTCATTCCTCAAGCCGTTTACTCCGTGTTTTGAGACAGGCACCTGGGACTCACTGACTGGTTGAGCTTTTGTGTTTGGGTTCTGGAGAGAGAACTGTCCTTATGCTTGTGTGGCAGGCACTTTACCGACAGCTCTCTCTGCAGCCCGCTTTTGAGTTCTTCTGCCCTGGGTACGATGGACTGCTATCGGTAGACGCCCTGGCAGGGACAAGTAGGCACTTGTCATTAGTGTTCCCCTCTGCCCTTGATCTGGAATCAGCTGGGGCTTCCCGTGTTCATTCCCGTCCTGATAGCTGAAAGAAGACCAGCAGAGAGCGCTGCTGAGGCGGGAGTTTGAGCTGCAGAGTCTGAGCCTCCAAAGGAGGCTGGAGCAGAAATTCTGGAGCCAGGAGAAGAATATACTGGTACAGGAATCCCAGCAGTTCAAGCACAACTTCCTGTTGCTCTTCATGAAGCTCAGGTGGTTCCTGAAGCGCTGGCGGCAGGGCAAGGTTCTGCCCCACGAGGAGGATGACTTCCTGGAGGTATGGCTGAGCTCAGCCCATCCCTGAGCGGGAACAAGGAGGCATGGGGCGTGAGTTCTGCCTCTCTGTCTGAACAGTGCCAGGGTAGGGGGTGGGTCACAGTTAAGACGTGGGAAGTCAGTGATGGGCTTTCGCTCATCTTGAGACGCTTGTCCTTCCTGCATGGCTGTGAGATCCCCTTTCCATCTGGACTGCCTGCTTGCCAGTTTCCCTATCCTCTGAAGGCTGAGCCCGTTGAATGTGGTTTCTCAAACCAGGTGAACAGCATGAAGGAACTGTATCTGCTGATGGAGGAAGAAGAGATGAATGCCCAACACTCGGATAACAAGGCCTGCACAGGGGACAGCTGGACCCAGAACACGGTGTGTTCAGCCCCTTCTGGTCCTGCTCATGTGCACCTCATCCATTAGTGATCGCTTCCTGCTGTCTTCTCACACAGCCCTGATGGGACACAGGATTTACAGATGGTTATTGACTGGGAACCGGCCCACCAGTTGCTCAGGGCTAGGGGAACGTGAGTCATCCCAGGGTAGTGACAGAAGGCCAGGTGAACTTGAAGTCACAGGATAGTTTGTTGTACAGAGAAGAGTGTCACAGAGAAGCATCACGTGGGTGAATAGCCTTGTTGAGTTCAGAAAGGACAACAGTCCATATCGAAGCAAGAGGACTGTGTGTACAGAGGTGTGGTACGGTGTGCTGGAGGGTCTGTGACCAGTGGGACACTGGGAGGGGGAAGGCTACCAACCAGGCCAGGGTTACACAAACAGAGGCCACTGTGATCTAGAATTAAGGAAGAACTGTCAAACCAAGGCACAGGTCAGAGAGACCCATGGAGTCAGCCTCCCAGGGTTCTACAGTGAGCTGGGGGTATGGGTGAGCAGTGTGTGAGGAACCAGGAAAGGGGGGTACCATTTGAGAGGCCAGTGACCTGCAGCCTGGGACCTGCAAAGCCTGGGGAAGGTTGTTTCTCTGCATCTGAGCAGAACAGCTGCTCCTGTAACAATTCCTTGCTGCTCAGCTCAGCTGTCCTAAGACTAGCCTTCACCCTCTCTGAGACCAGGAGGACCTTAACTGAGTCCTGGCTGAGTCAGCGGTAGCAGGGCTACCCTCCCCTCCTTCACATAGTTCTTGACCAGGCCTTGCTCTGTCTGTAGCCTAACGAGTACATCAAGACCCTGGCTGACATGAAGGTCACACTGAAGGAGCTGTGCTGGCTGCTCCGGGACGAGCGTCGGGGTCTGACTGAACTTCAGCAGCAGTTCGCCAAGGCCAAGGCCACGTGGGAGACAGAGCGGGCAGAGCTCAAGGGCCATGCCTCGCAGGTAAGCCTCCTTGTTCTCAGGCACATCTCCTTCCTTGCTCCCAGCCCAGATCTAGACCCTCAGATCTGGGAGGCGGATACTAAGCTGTGCTCTTGGATGCACAGGACCCCTTAGACTTCAGCTTGTGACCCAGAGAGATTGACAGGATCCTAGGCTACACTGTGGGCTTGCAGCATGCTTCCATACCTGCCCGCATGCCACCTCCAGCATGGCTCCAGGATGGACCTGACTAGGATGTCAAGAGAATGAAGACAGATGGACACAAGGATACACAGAAAGCTAGGACTGGGTGATCTGGGCTCTCTGCTGGAGAAACTGCAATGCTCTGGAAGCTTAGCCTATTTGTTTTGTAGTTGAATAGAGCAGAGAGACAGAGGCAGGGTTATTAATACAGATTAAGCAGGAGGTATGGCCAGGCGGTGATGGTGCATGCCTTTAATGCCAGCATTCAGGAGGCAGAGGGAGAGGCAGGCGGATATCTGTGAGTTTGATAGCCTGGTCTACAAAGTGAGCCTTAGGACAGCCAGGGCTTTACAGAGAAACACTTTTGGTTTTTTGAAAACCAAAAAAAAAAAAAAAAAAAAAAAGTTAATAAATAGCATGGTTATCAGTAGCTAGGGGCCCTGCCTATTGTAGCCAGATGTGGAATGCTTACAGAGGCTTAGGAAGAAAACATGAGATGCAGAGTCTGGCTTGTATGCAGAAAGGGGTCCACAGCTCTGTTGGAAGGAGGATCAGCATGGAGTCTCCAAAGCCTCCCTGGTATGGGTGGGGAGCCATTGTCCCCTGCCACTACCTAGCTGATGCATCTTCCTGCAGATGGAACTGAAGGCAGGGAAGGGCGCCAGCGAGAGGCCCGGGCCTGACTGGAAGGCTGCACTGCAGAGGGAGCGGGAAGAACAGCAGCACCTCCTGGCCGAGTCCTACAGCGCCGTCATGGAGCTGACGCGGCAGCTGCAGATGAGCGAGCGCCACTGGAGCCAGGAGAAGCTGCAGCTGGTGGAGCGGCTGCAGGGCGAGAAGCAACAGGTGGAGCAGCAGGTGAAGGAGCTGCAGAACCGCCTCAGTCAGGTGAGGCTGGATCCAGGCGCTCAGGCAGCAGCAGCGCTCAGAGAGAGGCGTGAGAGCCTTTGCCTCCGTCTTTCAAGCCCCTCCTCTGCTCGCTCCGCTCTTACGCATGCCAGCCTCGCATAAGGCCATGTGTCCTGCTCATCTTACAGCTTAACAGTTGCAATAAGAACATTTTTTCCCCACAAGTTCACATTGGCCAGGTGTCAAGTCATGATAAGCCCATTATTAATAGGGCCTATCAAAACCAGGACCCAAACGGGAAGAGCCAAGAATTATACCCATAGGAAAACTGGAGTCTCTGACCAAGAGAGGGAAACCTAGAGCTAGAACATTACAAAATACGTATTCTGTCTGGCTTCCTCCGTTTTTGCTATGTAGGTCTACACCTGTGGAGAGTTTTCTGTTTGTTTGGTTTGTTTTAATTGAGTCATGATGTTCCTGCGTGCACACTTGCCTCTCCAGTGGAGAGCCTCATTCAGTTTAACTGCTGCCTAACTCCACCATTCATTATTCCACACAGATAAAGATCTAGGTCCCATGTTTTCATTGGGGAACTGGCGAGGTCTCTCAGTTGGTAGAGCACTTGCCTAGCGTGCATGAAACCCTGGGTCGGATTCCCAGCACCACAGGAACCAAGCGTGGCAGCTTGTGCCTATAACCCTTTGAGAGGTAAAGGCAGGAGAATTGGAGGTTCATGGTCGTCATCCTCAGCTACCTAGTGAGTTTGGAGCCAGCCTGGTTTACAAGGAACCTTATCTCAAAAAAACAAATAGGCAGAAAGTAGTGGCACTCACGTGTATAGCGGGTCAAAAGGTGACTGGCCTCAGAGGGGTTTTCCCATTGTCATCCATCGTTATCTCATGTAATGCTTGTCCCGTGTCCACCCCCACCACCACCACCATAGCCAAAGCAGCATGCAGACCTGCTTTGGTTTTTCCTCGCCAACTGCCTTGACTTCCCTATCTTTGGACTCACCTGATGAGGACGAGTGTCTCTCAAGGAGTTACCTTCTTTGTGTGTCTTCTCAGAATGCACTCTCCAACCCTCCCAACCCTGGAAGGTCATTTTGCACATTAGCAGAATGACCCAAAATGTCCTGTTTAACAGTATAGAAACACGGTAGGAACCCCACATCTGGCAGATTTTTAAAAAATATTTACTTACTTTTGTTTCATGTGAATGAGTGGTTTGCTTGCATGTATATATGTGCACCACATCCATGCCTGATGCCCTCAGGCCGGAAGAAGGTGTTGGGTTTCTTAGAACTGGAGTTACAGATGGTTGTGAGCTGCCATGTGGGTGCTGGGAACTGAGCCTCTGGAAAAGCAGCAAGTACTTTTAACAGCTGAGCCGTCTCTCCATCCCCAACATCGGGCATGAGCTGACCTCTTGCCAGGGACAGGGTTTTCTCCAGGGTTGCACTCTTAAGGGTCCCGTTTCTTTGGTGTCTGTGTGGCAGATTCAGGCTGGTACACCCACAAATGAAAGCACACTCTCTGTGGTGTATGGAGCGCTGAGCAGAGCACCCTTTTGCACCATCTGGCCACTTCCTGCCTGTGGAATGATTCCTTTTTGTCACATTATTTTTAATGATTTAGAAATCATTAAGCCAAATTCATGCCATGTTTAATGGGGTATCAGCAAATACACAGCTGGGACCTTCTGGCCTATAGGTATTGAGTCCTGCACTTTGTTTCCCAGTAGGGACCTTGTGTGGAATTTGCTGACTTCCTAGTTCTGATCTCCTGCTTCCCTCAGTCAAACCAGGACACTCAAAGTCCTTTACATGTATACATGTATATACAGTATTACACATGTGCATGTATATAGCACTGCATTCAAAGGGCACTCATGTGTATAGCTAGTCAAAAGGTGACTGGCCTCAAAGGGGTTTTCCCATTGTCATCCATCATTATCTCGTGTAATGCTTGTCCCGTGTCCACCCCCCCCACCATAGCCATAGAAGTTGCATCTTCTTTCTCTTATTTTCTTCCCCCCTTCCTCCCCTCCTCCTTTTCTTGCTTTATTTGTTTGTTTTGAGACTGAGTCTCTGTGTTCCTCACTTAGTAGTTGTCCCAGACCAGCCTGGAATGCTCGGTTCTCCTTCAACCTCTCTAGAGCTAGGATCACCGGCATCAGTGTGAGGACATCCGTATTAGCTGCACTCCCAGTGAAACCAGCCTAGTCAAACAGCCTGCAGAGCAGCAGGAAGGTGTCTTAGTCAGTATTCTATTGCTGTGAAGAGACACTGTTATCACTGCAACTCCTGTAAAGGAAAACATTTAATTGGGGCTGGCTCGTAGATTCAGTCTGTTGTCATGGTGGGAAGCATGGTGGCTCACAGGCAGACATGATGCTGGAGAAGTAGCTGAGAGTTCTATATACTGATCCAAAGGCAACAGGAAGAGAGAATGACAGTGGGCCTGGCTTGAGCATTTGAAACCTCAAAACCCACCCCCAGCGACACACTTCCTTCAATGTAGCCACATCTACTCAAGCAAGGTCACACCTTCAAATAGTGCTACTCCCAATGAGCCTCCGGGGGCCATTTTCATTCAGAACTCAAAGGGGCTCCTGATCAGAAGGCGCACCATAGTCAAGTCACCCTCTGATCTCCCAACTTTGTCTACACAAGGAAGATGGCTGTTTGACCTCCTCATTTCTCAGGGCAGCCATGGGAATAAAAGAGCTAGTTACTAGAGTGGCACAGTGTTCCTTGGTCCCCCTGCCTGGGCCTTTGTTTAGCATCTTCATCTAAATTTCTGTTTCTGTTCATTCATGTTGAGGTGACTTTGGTTACCCTCCCCACCCCCATTTTATTTGTCTTACATTGAGTTCCTAAGAAGCAAAGTTTGAGACATGGGTTCAAGTGCAAACAGGTGACCAGCCTGTCCTGGCTTTGCTTAGGACTTCCACTTTACCCTTGGAACAGTCCTAGGTAGAACCTTCTTGCTTTTTCAGAACTACAAGGTTTGGGGGACATAAGATTACTAACACTGGGAAAGCCCAGGGGAAGCTGGGGTTAGTCACCCCATGTGAGAGTCAGTTGCAAAGCCAAGGAGGAATTCCAGCAAAGTGATGGTGCAGTGCTTGGAATCCCAGCTGCTAATGCAGCTGTGCACGTCTGGGCCAGTCCCTTCCTATTGTTGTCTTTATCCTCTCACCTGCTACATGGGAGAAATCACAGTCATGCCTGCTCCTGTGGTCACTTTGAGGATTAAATGAACTGATGTATGCATGCAAATGGATGCTCTGGAAGTGCTGGTGCTCCCAGGGTCACTTCAGGCCTCAGCAGGAAGTAGTGGGTTGTTACTGATGGCTGGCCCTTGATGGCAGATGGCAGCATGGTCCCTTACGTGCAATAGCTATTGCTTTTCTGCCCAGCCATTCTATGAACTCTACCATAGGTTAAGTAGCGACTGTTAACTCTGTTAGCCATGTCAGGAAGATGCCTGCCAGTAGCTGCGTGTTATTTACTGTTTTCCAAATCCACCCATGGGGGCTCAGATCTGCTACCCGCTGAGAAGCTAATGCCAGGCCCATGGTGTGGGTCATGAGGGCTATAGAGTTGAACCTGCCTAGTGGCCTTGCTTGGAGTAACCCTGCCCACCCACGCACACTCTTTCCCTTTCTCAGCTGCAGAAGGCTGCTGAACCCTGGGTCCTGAAGCACTCAGACCTGGAGAAGCCAGACAACAGCTGGAAAGAGGTGAGGGCATCCCTGCTACCCATGTTTTATTGGCTCCCGACAATGCTAGGGAATTTCTTGCTTGTGGTAAAGGTGACAGAATGAATGTTAACCCTGTCCCCAAAAGCCATACCTTCCTCACACTCATGACTCCTGTCCACGGATTGGGGCTTGGGAAGGGTCCTCTGCTGGGGATGTCTGACTATGCCTGGGAGAAGCCCCAGGCGACTGCAGTTACACTTCAGCAGAAAGCAGGCTGTGTGGTCTTAGGTGAGACACTCTCCATCTCTGAGCCCAAGCTGTCTCATTGCCCTAGCCTAGTCTTGAGTGGGGTCAGTAGGGTCACACTGGAGGAGTTTGCACATAGGTCCAGGGGCACTGTCCATAGAACACAGAGCTGAATAGCAAAGGTTATATACAGGCCCTTCACATCACCATCCCCTCCTCATGAAGGCATACTACTCAGGAAATGGGGCTACAGAAGGCAAACGCCTATTCTGGGGAACTGAGGCACAGGATTTGTGGGGGCTCACAGGGCTAAGGACGCAGTTCTGAGAACTTGGGGGCCCTGAGGACCCAGTATGGGAAAATCTCATACCATCATAATGATGCCATTACCATCAACCATATAGCGCTGTCATAGAATAAGTTCTGAGTCTCCAACAGTCCCTCTTTCCCTGGACCCTCTTTGTCCACCGGGTACCTGAGCCTAGGCCACGTCGCTGCTGGAGGGGACGGAGGTGCAATGGTCTAGATACTGGCCAGTGGCCTTTTCAATTGCTGCTGAGCACACCTTACTCCTCGGAAGAGAGAACCCACATGCGAGGCCTGGGCTCAGCTCCCACATGGTCTGCTCTTTCCTTTCTTTCACACGCTGGTCACCAGAACTGACTCTTCTTGTCTCTCCCTTTGACAGACACGAAGTGAGAAGACCCACGACAAAGAGGGTGTTTCTGAAGCTGAGCTTGGGGGAACCGCCTTAAAGAGGTGCTGGCCCCTCACCTTGTCCCGTAGACCCTTGGCTTTGACTCTTTTCACTCCCCTGCCCCATGTATCCACTTCTGTCCCCATGAGAGTTGGAAGAGCCACCAGATGGTTTTTTCTCTGGAACCCTGGTCACTCGGGTACTGGAAAGCTTGGGGCTATGAGGATTGCAGTGTGTAGTTTAATGTTGATTCTGGGTATAGAAAGCCAGGGTCTCAGCTGCACTTGCTGGAAAAAAAGCCGTTTGGCTCCTTTGGGGATTATCTTTTCCTCCCTGGAGTTTGAGTCATGGTAGATATCCATTCCTGGGGTTGTTGGACAGTGTCCATTGAACCCAGCCCCATGCTGTGACCAAGGAGATGTCCAAGGATAGTGTCTCCACCATTAATACTCTCCATGAAAGAAGTGATGAACAACACAGAACATTCTAGAATGAGGGGGCCACTGGGGCCAAAAGGTCAGGCTTCTATTCTAGTTCTGCCATTTCTAGCACTGGGGCCTTGGGTACTTCCCTCTCTGTAGTAAGATAATTGGAGATGCCCCCCCCTCTGCAGTGGGATAGTTGGAGATGCCCCCCATAGTAGGATAGTTGGAGATGCCCCCCATAG
>PVIU01005706.1:0-24344 GCA_004026605.1 Ondatra zibethicus | reverse complement strand
CAGTTTCCTCCATGTCTGAGTTTGAAAGTTTGCTTGACTGTTCCCCCTACCTTGCTGGTGGAGACGGCCGGAGCAAGAAGCTGCCCAGCAGCTCTGCCTTTGCCTTTGTGAGTACCGAACCGGTGGAGCCTGAGAAAGACGCCAAGGAAAAGTCTGAGCTTTCCACCCGGGACTGCAGCCGCGTGGGTACCCTGGCCTGCCAGGAGCCTGCGGGGCGGCAGATGCAGCGCAGCTACACTGCTCCCGACAAGACGGGCATACGAGTCTACTATAGTCCCCCAGTGGCACGGCGCCTGGGTGTCCCTGTGGTCCATGACAAGGAGGGCAAGATCCTCATTGAACCAGGCTTCCTCTTTACCACAGCCAAGCCCAAGGAGTCAGCCGAGGCAGATGGACTGGCTGAGAGTTCCTATAGCCGGTGGCTTTGCAACTTCTCCCGGCAGCGCCTGGATGGAGGACCTGGGGGCAACACCTCAGGTTCTGGACCTGCTTTCCCGGCAGCCCTTCATGACTTCGAGATGTCGGGCAACATGAGCGATGACATGAAGGAGATCACCAACTGCGTGCGGCAGGCCATGCGCTCTGGCTCGCTGGAGAGGAAGGTAAAGAGCACATCCAGCCAGACGGTGGGCCTGGCCAGTGTGGGCACACAGACCATTCGGACGGTCAGTGTGGGCCTGCAGACTGACCCACCCCGCAGCAGCCTCCATAGCAAGAGCTGGTCACCCCGCAGCTCCTCGCTCATGTCAGTACGCAGCAAGCAGATCTCCTCCTCCCTGGACAAGGTCCACTCGCGCATTGAGCGGCCATGCTGCTCGCCCAAGTATGGCTCACCCAAGCTCCAGAGGCGATCAGTGTCCAAGCTGGACAGCACCAAGGACCGCAGCCTGTGGAACCTGCATCAAGGCAAGCAGAATGGCTCCGCCTGGGCCCGCTCCACAACCACGCGGGATAGCCCGGTGCTGAGGAACATCAACGATGGGCTGTCCAGCCTTTTTAGCGTGGTGGAGCACTCAGGGAGCACTGAGTCTGTCTGGAAACTGGGCATGTCTGAGGCCCGAACCAAGCCCGAACCTCCCAAGTATGGCATTGTACAGGAGTTCTTCCGGAACGTGTGTGGCCGGGCCCCGAGCCCCACGACTGCAGCAGGAGATGAGAGTTCCAAGAAACCAGAACCCCTTTCCCCTGCCAGCTACCATCAACCTGAGGGTGTAGCCAGGATCCTGAATAAGAAGGCAACCAAGGCAGGTGGTAGTGAAGAGGTCAGACCCACCATGCTTTCCCAGGTGGGGAAAGATGGTGTCCTTCGGGATGGAGATGGAGCCTTAATTCTTCCCAGTGAGGTATGGATGGGCTTTACCCTTCTATCATGATGGGGGATTAGCCTAGAAAGTTCAAGTGCTTGTTTTGTTTTGTGCTGTGTTATGCTTTTTTATTCTTTAAAGTCAGACTGTCCTGTAGCCCTGGCTGGCCTTGAACTTTCTATGTAGCTGAGGGTGACCTTAAACTCCTGATCCCCTTCGCATTTACCTCCAGTGTGCTGGGATTATAGGTTTGTGCATGACACCTAGTTTATATGATCTGGGATGGGCATAAACATACATGACTAGAATAACATAGGTCTAGTGCCAAGAGATGGGTGGACATGCATAACCATTTGCTTTGCTACCATGCTGCAGAGATCTGCAGCACACCTCCAGAGATGTGCCTATGGAGTGTCTTGTTGGGCTTCTAAGTTGTTAGCATTCTATGTGTGCCTTGGTAGCTTAAGATTGCTGTAACAAGGGGATAAATGCCAGGAAAAAAAAACCTTCGGAAAGCTACAGATCAGAGCTTTATCCACCCCTATTCTTAGAAGACTTGTTATACCCCATTCACCAGCTGCCCCTTCCCCACTCCCACAAGGCTTCATGTCTAAGTCCTCTGAGAATGTCTTGCTGCATGCCCCACTCCTGATACCAATTTTGTTGTATTAGGGATTGTTTGAAATTTAGTAAAGGAATGTGTCTACATTTGTGTTGGAGATGGGGAAGGAGTGGCTACTGCAGGATCATAGAGTCTCAGGGACCCCTAAAATGGGTTTGGTGAACTCCACAGCATTTCCCTCTTCTCTTGCTTGAACTCTGATTTCTTCTGTTGCTCCTCTCTTTCTTTCTGTTTCTTTTTTAGTATTTTATTTTTATTGTATATGCAGTGATGTTTGGCCTGCATGTGTGTCTGTGTAAAAGTGTCAGACCCCCTGGAGCTGGAGTTACAGACAGTTGTGAGTTGCCATGTAGGTGCTGGGAATTGAACCCAGGTCCTCTGGAAGAGCAGCCAGTGCTCTTAACCAGCCATTTCTCCAGTCTCCTGGGGTTTTTTTTCTTTAAGATTTATTTATTTTATATTTATGTGTATATATGTGAGTCCACTTGAGTCCTTTTGCATCATGTGTGTGAAGGTGCCTGCAGAGGCCAGACAATGTCAGGCCCCCTGAAACTGAAGTTCCAGGCACCTGTGAGCACCTGATGTGGGTTCTGTGAACCAAACCCTGGTACTCTTCATGAGCAGCAAGTGCTCTTAACTGCTAAGCCTCTCTCCAGCTCTCTCTCTCTCTCTCTGCATTTGCCTAAAGATCAGGTAGAACATTGCTGCTCTGGTTTCGTATCTTCCAATTCAAGCACCTAAGAGACATTGACTCAAATCCCTCTGTCCCAGTTTTGTAGTTTCAGGAGCAAGAAATTGATTGGCTTAACCTGGATAAAATGTACCCTGTTGTTTGGTTCAGCTGTAGATGGGGGCGGTCCCACAGTGTACTCAGTGAGGGCTGGAGGAGGCCATGGGTGGGATGGGATTATGACTGACTCAACAGGTCCATTTCTCCATTTCTGTGTTTAGGTGGTTTCCAGTTTTGTCCTGTGATAAAGAATGCTATATTGAATGTCTTGTTTCTTTTAAGTTTGAGCTTCAGAAGTAGGATAAAATAATATTTAAATTTTTTTAAATTCAAATAAGGCATTTGATGTATCGCCAAATAGTCTTCTAGAAGAAGTTGTCTGGATTAGGGTCTAGCTCAGTTGTACAACCTAAGTCTGTAATGTGTGAGGCCCTAGTCCTACTAGTACATTCAAGAGAGGAAAGAAGGAGGGAGGGAGGGGGGGAGAATGAGGTAGAATATGAGAATGAATGAGAGAGTCTCATTTTTAAGGGTCTACATAGGGTCTGGTCAACGATTTAGTTCTGCTCTGAGTCTCAAGGCCTGAGAACGAGGAAAGTTAATGACTTTTAATGGTTCTGAAGGTGAGGAGCCTCATGGCCAGGAAGTGCCCTTATTTCAGTTTAAGTCCAAAGGCAGGAAAAGGGACCAGCAAAAAGTGCTTGCTACCAAGCACACTGATCTAGGTTTGATACCTGAAGCTCACAAGGTAGAATAAGAAAAGTGACTACCACTGCATGGATGCATATACATATCGCCCACAATACAAAATAAATGAATAAATGTTTTTAAAATTAATAAAAAGTGGAAGCAGGGAAAAAAATCCAGTGTCCCCAGTCTACAGGTTGTCAACCATAAAGAGTTCGCTTACTCTGGGGAGAGGCAGCCCTTTTGTGCTAGCCTTACATAAATGCCCAGAATAACGTTGGACGTTGGTGTCTAAGGGCTCTGTGGCTTAGTCACATTGATATAGAATGAGCTATCACAAACCAAAAGTGGTGGCTGGAACATACTTTTAATCCCAGCATTGTGGAGGCAGAGGCAGGAGGGTCTCTCTCAGTTCGAGACCAGCCTGATCTACATGGCAAGCTCCAGACCAGCCAGGGCTACATAGTGATACTTTGTCTCAAAAAGCAAAAAAACAGCAACATCAACATCATGTCCATAAAACCAACACAGTAAGAAACAACAGTGAGAGGCCAGGGAGCTGGCCCAGCACTTAAAGAGCATTTACTGCTCTTGCAGAGGAACTGGGTTTAGTTCCCAGAACTCACCTGATGGCTCACAGCTGCCTATAACTCCAGTTCCAGGAGATCCTATGCCCTCTTCTGGCCTCTGGGCACTGCACACACATGGTACATTTACATACAGAAGGCAAAACATTCAGGCACATATAAATAAATACATCACTTTTTTAAAAAGGAAGAAAGCAGCAACAGTAGAGGACTGCAGTGTGGTTTGATGGTAGAACCACTTGCCTAGCACACAGGAAGCCCTGAGTTCAATTCCCAACACTTTTCAAAGAGAAAGAAAGGAAAAGGGAATGTGTCGTTTAGCCATGTCGGGTGCGTAGCGGGTACTATGCCGTACCACTTACATGCTGTGTTTGATTTGACCCTCACAGCATTGAGAAACACAACCTGCTTTCGCTGCAGAGAGAAGGAGATAAAGGCTCATAGATGTGTCACTTGCCTAGTAAGTGCAGAGCCAGAACTGAACAGAAACATCAGGTTCAGCAGCAGTTTTTTGACCATTTCTATGTTCTGGTAATTACAAGAATGAATGAGCCTGGCATGGTGGCGCACGCCTTTTAATCCCAGCACTTGGGAGGCAGAGGCAGGTGAATCTTTGAGTTGGAGGCCAGCCTGGTCTACAGCCAGAGCTACACTGAGAAACCTTGTCTCAAAACAAACAAACAAAAAACCCAAACAACAAGAAAACAAGGAAGAAAATGGATCTATCTAAATATACTCAAAAATGGATTGGGAAATCCCCAGTACTCCCCGGGGAAGAGGAAAGCATTTACCAGATGTGAGAGCACGTACCCGTAATTCCAGTACTTGAATAGCTGAGACAAAACCACCACGAGTTGAGGCCAGACTGGACTACGTAGTGAATTTAAGCCACTGGAGCTACATTATGTGACTATCACAAAGAAGCAAACAGAAAAGTAAATTGGAGCCGAGGATGTCACTGAGTGGTCGAGCACCTGCCTGGCCTGCTAAAGGCCCTAGGTTCCATCTCTGATGATAGAGTTGGGGGATGGGGAGTGAATTGGAAGATATTTATTTCCATTCAGTAGAGTATAAACGAGCCATTAAAGCAGAGACCCAGGGGTCAGAGAGATGTTCAGCAGTTAAGAGCACTGACTGCTCTTCCTGGGGATCTGGGTTTGATTCCCAGCACTCACATAGTGGTTCACAGCAGTGTATAACTCCAGTTCCAGGAGATCTTCTTCTGGACTCTGTGGGCACTGTATACATGTGGTGCACAGACACACGTGCAAGCAAAATGCCCAAACACAGTAAAAATGACAGCAAAACAAACCAACAGAAACTTAGACATTTGCAGTGGCAGAGAAGGGTTTGTACTTTGCAAATGCAAAAATATAAACTTTGGGGATGAGGCTGGTCAATGTATGCATGTGTAGAACCATGGATAATGTCTGCTTTCTTCTCTGTGCCTTCCAGACTTTATTAGAATGAGGATCAATTGCTTCCCTAATAGGAGTAATGTGTTAAAAATTGGTCTAGAACAGGGTTGCAGCCCCTGGGAAGCAGTGTGAGACATGGCTGAGTCCCAGCTCCTGGGTGGCTGCAGCCAGTGTCTGGGGCTGCTCCTGACCTCCTCCTTGTCTCTTTTCAGGATGCTGTTTGTGACTGTAGTGCCCAGTCTCTGGCCTCCTGCTTCGTCCGGCCATCCCGCAACACCATCCGACACTCTCCTTCCAAGTGCAGGCTGCATCCTTCAGAGTCAGGCTGGGGCGGGGAGGAGAGGGCAGCCCCCCAGTGAGTCACAGAGCAGCCCAGACCCTGGAGATGAGGCAAGGGTCACGTCCTCAGCCTCGCTCTGCCTGGGAGGAACAGCAGCTATGCCACTGCCAGAGAAGAGCTTTTCAAGGTAAAGCAGGGTGTCCCGCTGACTGCTGGGAGGTGACCTCTGATTTCCAGGGGAAGGCAGTGAGTAGGAGAAAAGACCAACCTGGGTGATCAGGACTGGGCTTCCCAAGCACCTGAAGAACACCTCAAGTCATCTCTGGATCCTAAAGGGGGCTACCCACATCACTTCTTAGGATCCAGAAAAGGAGGCATTTCTGGCCAATCCCCAGGAATGTGGCTCACAGAGATATACTCTACTGACCGCGTGTGGAGAAGCCACTGAGAAGATTGGGGCTTTTCTTAGGGCCCAGCTTGACACTCTTGGAAGAACTGGGCTGGGCACTGTCACCGTCGCTTCTTCTTTCCTCCTCCCAGCTCTGCTGATCGGGTTGCTAGGCCTTCTTGGAGCAGGGAAGGGGGGTATGATAGAGCAGAACCAAGTCCACTTGGAATCCTGGAGCCCTGGATCCCCCTGCCTGTATCTCCATGTAGCAAGAACTGGAGGCAGGTAAGAGTGTGTCAGGTTCCGAGTTGGAGGCCAGAAAAGCTGACTCCCTTGTCAAGGTGACTTGAAGGCCCAACTTGCATAGCAGACTCCTTGAGAACAGAAATGGGTAGGGTCCCTCTCAGCACCTGATGCAGAGGTAAAAGCCTACATGCCATGCCTTGATTCCCCTAGGGCCTCTTTCTTGGTAGCAGGGATCGGTGCCACAATCCTGCATCAAGGAGGGGGCAGAAATGCTCCCTGGGAGAGACTCTGTTGTTCAGGTCAGGCCAGAGAGCACCAAGAGGCCAGTGGTCTATGACACAGCCCGAGACAAGGGTCTACAAACATTTCTTGCCTAGATTGTTTATTTGAATTTTTCATACTATAAATATTTAAGGTGATTTATTTTAATAATTTAACTTACTGCCCCCCCCCAGCCCTTAAGGTAATTTATTAAAGGTATTCGTGCCACTGGGACAACATGGGGCTTGTGACACCATGGAGTCCCCCATGTGGCTGAGGCAGCTCAGCACCAGACTCAGATGGCCTGGTTTCGTCAGAAGGGCCCCGTGGCAGAACTGGGGCTCTGCACCTTGTTCCCCCAATACCACTGGCCATTTAGTCTCAGATGGCTACATTTTACTCATCACCCGGTACTTGGCCCGGCCGCTACAAGCCAGCTTGTGAATGCTTCAGACAAGGTCATCACTCCACAGACATCCTTCATGATCCCTCGCATCCCTCCCGCTCCTCCGGCACCTTTTCTCACAAGTCAGACAAAGATGACTGCAGCTCTGTCCCGAGCGCAGCGACCCCTCTGTGCTCCCGTGTAAGAACTCGCAGGAAAACAGGATGAACTTCTGGAATGTTCTCTATTGCAGCTTTGCACATGGATCTGAGAGTGTCTACCAGCCTGCCAGCTTGTTCACCAGCCCTTCTCTTAGCCTTATAGCCACTCATGGCTCTTCTTCTAGCCCCAGCTCTTCTGTCCGTTCTTCTTACGCCCCTAGGAGTTGCCTGAGCCACACCAGTGTAACTGGAACTGCAGTATAGGGAGCTCACATGCCTCCCCTGGGTGCCAGTGATGCGCTGCCCTCCTCTTCCTGGCTGGGGATTCGGACTCATTCGAGGATGGATTGCTTCTGTGCAGAGTTCCCCATCAGGAAGGCAGAAGGCCAACTGCAGAGGTAGTTTCCTCCAGGACCAGGGAGATGCCTCTGCTCTCCCACCTACCAGTTTCCAGGCTACCTCTTTAGGGACACCTGGAACAGTTACCCAAAGCCCCTTGACCCCATTCCCTATGGGCAGTATATCAGGGTCAGTCCCTCACACCAGCTGTTGCCTCGTGTCCTAATGA
Organism: Ondatra zibethicus; assembly: GCA_004026605.1. Taxonomy (NCBI): domain Eukaryota; kingdom Metazoa; phylum Chordata; class Mammalia; order Rodentia; family Cricetidae; genus Ondatra; species Ondatra zibethicus. The sequence goes on along the minus strand of PVIU01005706.1, from coordinate 16,707 downwards.
CTTACACGGGCAGAGTCAGCAGGCCGGTGGACCATGGGCCAGGTCCCTCCAGGATGCTACTGCTCTCCTCCAAGAGGCCAGAGGCCCCTCTAAGGTTATCTCCGGCTGAGGGGACCACACCAGGCCACAAGCCACCAGAGGCCTTCTGCCACCTCCCAGAGCTGCTGAGAGCTAGGGAGTCTTGAAGAAAAGCCCCCTAGACCTGAACCCCAGGGCTTAGGGGCCACTCAGCCTTACCATCTGTCCCATCTGGGTTGTCGTGCATTCCCACTGTCTCAGCACATGGCCCCCAGCAGGTGTTGCAAGCTCCAAGTCTTGGTTTTCAGTCCCTGTTTCTAATTCTTGCTTGCCACTGTGAAGGCCACCTGTCATTGTCCTTACAGAAGCCTCCGTACACAGGGCTCAGTGGGGTTGAAAATGTTACATGTAAATATTGGTTTGGTTTGATCTTTAGCATTTTACTTGGTAACTGGTTCTGTTTTCTTTTGGGGGGTGGAAGGGTTGGTTTGTAAATCTCTCTACTCTTTTGAAATGTAATTTCTAAGTTTGTTTGTTTCTTCAAATGCCTTTTATGTCTTGGTAACATTCCCAAAGCAGAAAACTGCCTGGCCTACATGGGGCACTTCCCTGGAAACCTGGGGCCATGGGAAGGAGCAACACCCTTCCTCCCAATCCATCCTCTTTCTGTTCACCTCCATCTTTTTCCTCCTTTTCCTTCAGCCCTCGACTTCCTTACCCCCACCTCTCTCCCTTTCCCAAAGTCCCAAGGAACCTTGGGATCCCAGTCCTCTAATAGATTGCCTGGCTTGGGCCCACAGAGTTGACACAGATTGGCTGGGGGCATGAGGGTGAACTGCATGATTGACACTAATCTATGTCTCACATCTTCCTGGGGATAAACCAAAATAGACCATCTTGGAGGCAATGGTGATGGGTTTTGAAATGAAATTGAGAGCCCTTGAGACCCCCTGACTGAACAAGGCCTCAGAATCCATTTCCCTTTGCCCTGTAGCCTTCCTCCCAGTCCTTATCCCACTGAGGCTTTCTCTCTAGGAGCTCCAATTGGTCCCTACCTCTTGGCCTCTCCAGGGATGTTCATCTACCAGCTGGCCTCCAGGTGACAAAAATAAGCACTCAAAAAACTTGACCTTCTGGACACCACTATTCCAGTCCCTGTATCTTTCATGGATGCGTCAGTCACTCAGCCTTGTCTCTTGCCCAGAGCCCCTTCCCCCACCTGCCTCTGCCTCCGGAGTGCTGGGATTAAAGGCAGGCGCATCACCACTGCTCAAGGGCAGCTCTTAAGAGGCTTTTTGACAGGCCAGGGCCTAGTGCTCTCATTCTGCGAATAAGAAAATGGCTACAGTTCTCATGCCGGAGCCTGGAACCAGGAAGATATCCTACAGTGGGACTCTTGCCTGCTTTCTGTACAAACTCACTGGGACGCTGGCTAGGGTCAGGGCATCCCAAATTTGCCACTGCCGAACCCAGAGGCAAGACTTGCAACTCTCTGGACCTTTGGAGTTAGCTCTCTGGGAGATCTGTATGCACCAGTGACCGGTGTTTACACTCACGGGTCCAACCATTCACAGCTGATACATGGTGAGCCAGTGCTCATGATGCTAGGTCCTTGACAAGAGCCTTGAGCACTGAGCTGGGATACTGGGGACAGGGGTGTGTCAGCCAAACTCAGCTTTGGGTAAACTGCCAAGTATTTCCAAAGGACACCAAAAACAGTGTTTCACCTTAGCCACGCGTTTTATGAAATAACCAAGCTAGAAGAGTTGAGGCTGATAGCGGCACAGCCCTTTCATCCCAGCTACTCAGGAGGCTGAAGAAGGAGGATCAAGTTCAAAGCCTGCTTGGGCTAAAGAGTGAGTTCATGGTCAGCCTGGGCAGTTTTCTGAGGCCTTGTCTTAAAATGAAGATTTTAGAAAGTGCTGGATAGCTCAGTGATAGATGCCTGCTTCGCGTGCGTGAGGTCCTGGATTCTTTCCCTAGTATTGGAAAACAAAACAAGAAAATCAAAGGGTGAGGACTGGGGACATGTATGTCAATAATAGAGCACTTACCCAGCATAGGAAAAAAGAAAAAGAAAATCTTTCCCAATCTACCCATAATCCCCATAATTTCACAATTTAAACTATACCCCCTCCCCGCTTTTTGTTTGTCTGTTTTTGTTTTCAGACATGATCATGCTATGTATCCCTAGCAGATCTGGAGATTGCTATTTGGACCTTAAACTTGTGGTAATTCTCTTGCCTCTGCCTCCCAAGTTTAGTGAATTAATGATTAATAGGCATGTGCCACCATACACAGCTTTAAATTTCATTCTTGAGTTTCCTGGCAGTCACAGGAAGAAGAGAAGCATATCAGGGCTGTTATCGTTTCCAGCAATCTGTCATGCGAGGCAAGCGTATTTGCTCTGAGACAGACCGATGGGGAAGCGTGAGCTCCTTCCTCAAAGACCGAGGAGCTGCTTGGTTTGCCCAAGATAAAGCATGTTTTCCGGGTGACTGTTTTACAGAATAATAAACTGCTACCAACTTGAATGACCTTGACCAAATCACATAGTCTATGCCTCAGTTTCCCCAGCTACAAAGTGGTGGCTATGGCAAAGACCAAATACATCATGCCCGTTCATCTCCTAAGAAAAGCTGACATTCTATCAAACCTGAAGTGAAACTCACCGCTCTCAGAGGCATCAAGGTGCTCAGTGCGCTGGCTCTGGTGGTAGTATGCACCTCCTTCTCTCATTGGCCTTAAAATAAATAGAAGGGACCACAAGAGAATCTCAATCAACCTGCTCACATTTTAAAATGCTACTGTAGTCCTTTTAAGTGTGTGTGTGTGTGTGTGTGTGCGTGTGTGCGCACACATGCTAGGAATGAGACACAGCATGTGAGAGAAGCACTTTACCACTGAGCTACATCTTCAACACCCAACAGGCTTTTTAAAAAATATTTTTGTTTTGAGACAGGGTCTCCTGTATCATCAGTTGGCCTCCAACTCACTGTGTAGCCAAGGATGTCTTGAACTTCTGATCTTCCTGTCTGTCTCTGTTGGCATTTGCCACAACCCCTGGCCTTAGAGTCTTTCATGTACATTCACAATATTATGTCGCCACTACTAGCTCCAGAACTTTTTCTTGGTCCCGAACTGAAATTTCACCCCCTCATAATAATTAGTAACTGACCCATAGCCAATAACTCCCACCCTTGCTCCAGAGCTGGATGACCTCTGTTCTATTTCCTTCCTTTTTACACTGGTCTCTTTTAGGTACTTATGTAGGCAGAATCCAACATTTATCCATTGTGTCTCACCCCTTCGTGTTTTACACATGGAGAAGGGAGTGGCTTGCCCAAGGCCTCACAGCAAGGCAGAGATGGAGGTAGCTACCAGCACATCCCAGAGCTCCTGGCTCTCAGAAGATTCTCTACAGTGTGCATGAAGCATGCTCTGAGGTCTTGGCTAAATCCGCATCTTCGCCCCTTACCCCCACCCTCTCTTTTATCATCATCCATATCATTATCTCTATATTATCATCTCTTCCTGCCACCACTTCTTGGTTGGTTTCTGCCACCAGATGAAGTGGGTCTAACCTAGGACGAGGTTTTCTTTTCTGGAACCCTGGGATTTTTATAACACCAGCCCTCAGCCCTCTCATATCCTCTGGTACACTCTTCTCTCTTTTGTATGGACTTTTGTCTGACCTTGACCATCTCCTCCCTAGCCCTACAAACTCATATCCTCACCCCATCAGGGGAGGAACATGTCCAGTCTGTCTGTCTCCAAGGTTTGCTCTCAGATCTGGAATTATCCAGTCTTGTGTTTATTTTGTATTTTTCTTCACTAGATGGATCCCCTTTGTTCTGTGCATCATGCAACTCCATCTCTTCCAGCCCTTCTCACCAGACTCATCCCACTTCAGCAACCTCCCAGCCTAGAACACCCCCATGCCCATCCCACTCTCTGCTTCCTGTTTTCCCTGCTTTTCCCAATAGCAGCTGCATCACCTTCCACTAGGAGGATGTGTGGTGGACATGGACCCAGTGTTCACCTTTGGGTCTTCTCTGCCCTGCCCACTCTTGGTGACCTTGGTATAAAGCAGGGGAAATTTGACTTCTCTTTGGTTTTATCTCTCTGTTCGTCCTGTCTGTTCTCCCCCCATCCTTCACCTCCTCCAGATCAGCTCATCTTGGCAGAACCTTACCCACCTGAAGCAACAGCATTCGCAGTTTGCAGAATCCCCAGACCCATGAAAGGGGACTGAGGACATGATACTGGGCCACAGTCCCTGCTCAGGGCTCCTCTGTCATCTGACCACTTTCCTTCCTCACCCTCCTGGGAGCCTTTGCATCCCTTCGTCTACCCCCACTGACCCTGTTCCCCCCTTCTTACCTTCACTAGCTCCCTGGACCTAAGGGAAAAGTCTTTGGTTTCCTCTGATATCATGGAAGGACTGAGGCAGTCAGTCTTGAGTCCTTGTCACACCACATCCAAAGCCACCTTTGCCACCTCTGGGAAGAGAGACCTCAGCTAGCAGTCTTGGAAACCCAAGTTTGAGCATCCTGGTTTTATGGTTTTCCCATAATGACCCTATGGGCTTCAAACATCCTTTGTGTTTTGGGATCCTACGACCTCCACTGGATCCTCTGGGCCCTGGCACCCCTGACTCTTCTCTTGGCTCTGCCTTTGATTCTCTGTGCCTTATTTTACTTCTCTGCACAGGGTGGCTCACCCACCACCTCTTTCCGGAACAGCATCTATCTAGACCTCTTGGTACCTCTACAGCTGGGCCTTGCCAACACAACTTGCCATAGGAGTACCAGGTTGCCAAGGCAACTGGGGGTACTTCTGAGGACTAGTGTCTCTTAAACTCTGTCCCAGTAGTAGAGCATCACCAGGAAAGGTGATAGAAGTGCAGATTGTTGGCCCCATCCAAGATCCATGGAAGCAGGCCCAGGAAGTTAGGGTTTGAAAGAGCCTCCAGGTCATTCTGATGTAGACAAGTTTGCCAACAACAACAAGGTTGTTGGCCTAGATGAGCTGTCAGCTCGGCTTGGGACGTACCTGGGCCTGGCCAAGAACAATGGAAAACAACCAGTCAACCAGACTTGTAGATTCAGGGCATCACTGTGGCGTCTCCTGTTTTTGGAAGGGGGGGTGGCCCTGCAGTTTCCTGTTTCCTCCCTGACTTCATTTCAGCCCAGCTCACCATCCCCCTCTAATTTGGATTTTGTGGCAATCTGTATATGTGGTCCCAGCAGACAAGCAAGGGAATGGGGGGAGTCCCCAGAGGCAGGAGGCAAAAAGGACCCTTTTCACTTTTCCCTTAGGATCCTCACCATTGCCCAAGGGAAGGACACTTGCTGCAAGAAGAGAATCCCAAGCCCTGTCCCCATCAGCACTCCCACACCACACCTCCTTATCCTCCCAATCCCAGGGAGACCTGTAACAGTGCCAAAAAACAGTTCCAAAACTCAGCACCTGGGAAAGAGCTAGAAACTGCCTTTCCTCATCCTGGCTCCCCTCCCCCACTTGGCCAATACTGTGAAGCCCCTTCCTGCTCAGCCTGGTTTCCTGGGGATGGTCCTGCAGTCGTGGGCCCTGGGGGACCCCTCAGGAGGGAAGGGACCAAGGGCATCTTTGGGCCAACTATCCACATCTCCCTTCCACTATTCTCCCTTCCTCCCCCTTCTCTCCCTTCTCCTCTTCCTTCCGCTATCCCCATATGCCTTTCTGCCTTTAAAGGCTCCTTCCTGCGATGGATTGGGTGACAGGAGGACCGGAGTCTAGTCCACCAGCTCTCCTCACCCTGTGTCTTATTTCAGACATGACAACTGTACAGTGTAAACTTACAAAGTGTTTTTAATGGTTGTAGATTGGAAATAAAGTATGTCATATAAATGGTTGCCTGCTTTCTGCTCTCTGCTTTTCCCTGGAGAGGCTGGTGGGGCCCCAGCAGATTTGAAAACTGATTCCGTCCCACCTGGGATTGCTTAAGAGGGGAAAACTGAAACCAGCTGGCTGGTTTGGAATCACCTAGATGGGGCCACCAGAGGTTCTGGTGGCTCATGGCTAGAAACTCAGTCTCCTAGGAAGTGTGTCATTGCTGAGAAACAAATGCAGAAAAACAGAATTGGGCTTTTCTATAACACAATAATTTATTATGGTGGAAAAGATACTTTTAGACATTACAGTGGAATTAATCATCCCAAATGAATTATATCCTACCAGTGTTGTGGACTGCAATTTGGGGAGCTAGGCAGTTCTATTTCATGGTTTCTGGAGGTTTGCAGTCAGATATCAACTAGGCTATGAGTATTTGCACCTTTGCGTGTCTAGGAATGGAACCCAGGATCTGTCTCATGCATGTTAGGCGAGCTCTCTACCAGAGAGCTATAGGTCTAGGCAGCCTGAGTTACTCAGATTCCTGACTAGAGCTGGAAGAGCCCTCTACAAACCTGGGAAGTCAGTGCTGGCTCTCAAGAAAGACTCAGTTCCTTGACGTGTGGGGAAGCTTGTGTATCCTTGCAGCGTGGCCATTAACTTTCCTCAGGACAAGTGATCTTTGAGAGAGCAGAGTAGAAATCACAAAGTCTTCTATGGCCAAGCTTAAAAGTTACATTTTGGGGCTGGGGAGATGGCTCAGTGGTAAGAGCACCGGCTGCTGTCCTAGAGGACCCAGGCTCAATTCCTAGCACCCACATGGCAGTTCACAACTGTCTGGAACTCCAGATCTGATACCCTCATACAGACATACATGCAGGCAAAAACACCAATGCACATGAAATAAAAACAATAAAAAGCAGATTAAAAAGTTACATTTCTACGATATCTTATTGGTTACATAAAACCAACTCTTTTCAGTGCAGGAGGGGACTAAGCAGACACTCTTTACTGTGGGAAGAGATTGCACACCAGGAAAGGGTCACTGGAGCCATCCTGGAAGTGGTCTGCATGTGAGGGATGCAGTAAAGAAACTGCCAACATGACTGCTCCATGATGCGGCTAAGGTTTTTTATCCTAGATAGGAGACAAAACGGCCAGAGGCATCTGAAAGAGTCCAGCTCAGAGAAAGAGAAGTAGACTGAACATGTCCAGGGCTGGGGAAGTGAGAGAGAGTAGTGGAGACAGCCAGCGGGGTAGCAAGAGATGGAGAGTAGGGCATAGTGAGGTGAAGAAGTGAGAGAGTAAGGAAGTGCGGGAACAGTAGAGACTGGTGAGTTATAAGGAGAATGAGGAGCTGGGAGGTGGGAAGCCTGAGACCTGGGGGTAGTGTAAGGCGGAGGAGGAGGACTGGAGAAGGGCTAGCTGGCATGTGGAGCAAAGTGAATGGTAATGGATTGTAGGTAGGAGACAGAGGAGATGGTTCAGAGAGAGAAAGAACATGCCTGAAAGCCTGGGCAAACCGGGGCAGAGACAGGCATGGTGGCATACGTTGGTAATTCCAGTACTTGGGAGGGAGAGGTAGGAGGATCAGAAGTTACAGTGTCATCCTTAGCGGTATATTGAGTTTGAGGCCAACCTATTTCAAAGTAAGCAGAAATGGGGGAGGAGATATGTTGACTGGCATTGGATTGCATGAGGCAGTAATCTCAGTGTGTCCCAACAGAGCCAGCCCTGACTGGGAATACAAAATTTTGTCTTTGGAACATCAGCACATGAGGTCCTGAAGGATGGAGGCATGGATAAAGGAGCCCAGCTCCCGAAAGTGATGTTCAGTGAACCAAGATCACACCTCTTCCAGATAGGTGTTGAGACTACCAGGCCAGCATGGTAGAGGAGAAATTTCTGTAACACACATTCCTATCTTTTATCAGAAAACTTGCAAGGGGCCATAATTACAATGGAAGAATGGCCAAGTCATGCTTCAGCCACCAGCTCCCACTCTTTGGGGGCCTTTTTGTTTTGCTTTTGTTTGAGACAGGGTCTTACTATGTAGCTTTGGCTGGTCTGGCGCTTTTTATGTAGACCAGCCTGGCCTCAAACTCAGAGATGTGCCTGCCTCTGCCTTCCCAGTGCTGGGATTAAAGGCATGTGCCACCACACCTGGCCCTTTGGGATCTTTCTTACTGCTCTCTTTTCAGCATTCATAAGGTTAAGATCAGAAAAAAATCACTTCTTTAATGCATGGGGCCATTCTGACGATTCAGTGTCTTGTCTTGAGGAATCAGCCCGCTTTGTGGAGCTTCCCAGGCAAAGGAGGGTGAAGCAGGCATGGGTTGGGTTCCTGGAAGCACAGAACATCTGGCCTTCAACATGGAAGAGAAGGCTAAAAGGGGAAGAGAAAGGCTGTTCAGGAAAAGTGCCTGTTCGAACAAAGAAGCGGGGCAAGAATTGGCAGGGGTTAGCCTGTGATGAGACTGGTATGGAATGTGCTCGAATTTTGCTGTGTACTTAAGGGACCATGGAAGGGGCCCATGGAGCAGGAGTAAGTAGGCAGGGACAAACTGAGCTCAGAGTTCCAGTTGTCCCTGGAGAAAGTCACTGTCCATACTTTTGGCGTGAAAGAGAGAGGCAGCCACAGCCCAAGAACAGGGGTACCGCACCAGACTCCTTGACTTCCATAGGTCGGCTGTTTGGCAGGAAAGGTCTGTAAATCGGTGCACTGGAGAAGGCAATCCCCGGGCAGGATGCGGTTGGAGAGATGGTGACCGTAATTGGACAGAACTATTAGGGACAAGATGGGCTGGGCCAGAGCGTGGAACACCGGAGTGCGCATGCGCTCTGCTGGAGGCACGGTCAGCCGCTCGAACGCAAAAGCCGCTGGCTACGCACGCGCAGTTGTGTGGCGGGAAATTTCGGAAGTAGCGGCGGCGGTGCGGCACCAAGAACTGTACGAACGCGGGGAGAGGACCCTCTGCGGTGACGCCGAGTTTTCAGAGGTGACTTTAGGAACGGGGGCGGGGGCCCGGGCTGGAAGGGCATCGCTTTGGGGTCGGAAGTCGCAGACGTCTCCCCGGATGTGGCTCGTTTCCCCTGACCCGCCTCTCGGCCCGGCCCACCCCGCGCTCCCGTTCTCCGGGCGCTCCCAGCCACAGGGCCTCGGAGACTTCCTCGCGACGGGACTACCGAGGGAAGGCCACTCTCTCTCTCGGGCACAGCGGCGACCCTGACTCCAGATTGTGGCTGGGAACTGGGCAGAGGGCTGGAGTCCCAGCCCGGCTTGCCTTGGGCCTGTGCCCCAGGCCTGAGCCTCCTGATAGTACTAAAGAGTTGTGAAACGTATCTGTCATAAGGATTGTGGTGATTTAGATCCTTGAAGGACCCTTCTTTGTTCTTTCAACATGGTCCCTCAGTATCCATTCATTTTTTTCATTACCAAGCTCCCCCGACATCGAGATGTCTTTTGGGAGGGAGACATACATACAAGATGGAGAGATGCCAGGTTGTGTCCCTGCCTCTCTTTGGGTCAGTTGTCTCTGACAGGTACTGGGAATGTAGTGAAGTCTGGCTGGGAAGATAGACATGTAAATATATTTTACAGCCAGTACTGTAGAGAAGAAATTCGTGGCCATCAAATTTGCCAAAGAGAAGTGACTTCAAATTTAAACTATGTTAAAAAGGATGAGTCTTTTTTTATGGGTGGAAGGACAGACGTGTGCAGAGATTAAAAAGTAGAATTTCCAGGAATGGAAGGATCTGGAGAGAATAAGAAGAGATGATGTGGAGTTGTGTCATTTGTTTGTTTTCTAGTTTGGAAAACAAAGTAGATCCTAATAGCATCGACGGGCTAGTGAATAAGCAAGTGACCGGGAGCTAAGAGAGATTATATGTAGTAAGTTATTCGGGAGAACTGTCAGTGACCCCCGCTGATAGTCTTGGAGGAAGCAAGTGAGGGCAGTTCAAGCACAAGTTCCCTGGAGCTGGACCGGGAAGAACAGACCCCCTCATTTTCCTGTTTTCATCTCCATCCAGGATGACTTCAGCGACCAGACCAGAAGGTGAGTTTTAATTCAGTGTCTTCTTGCCTCGGGTTCAGGCTCTTGAGCTATCACAGAACCCCTCTCTGGCTCCTGGTGGATTTGGAATCACACGCTGTATGTTTGCAGAAAGGCTTCCTTGCTGTTTCCTTTACCAGGGACATAGATGTCCTTCCTTCCTTTGTTCCTTCTGCCTGGGCTCCCAGGAAACTGAGACTACAAATGTATGTCATCTTGTGGGGACATGCATTTTTCTGTTATCACCTCCTGCTCAGATACTTACTTGCAGTAGGTTTTGATTTTATATTATGACTTTTCTATAACAAATACTAGAACAGGAACCAATGATGTCCAAGACTCAGGATCATCAATTGCCATCAAGTCTCAACCCTTTGGAAGTGTTGCCTGAATCCTCTGCCTCCCTGGAGATGACTCAAGGCTTGTCAAAGGAAAAAAATCACCTCGGCTGGAGCCCTGAAGAGGGGGAAAGTGGCGAAGCCAACCATCAGGAGAGACTTCAGTTGAGGTCATTTCATTTGTCCCCTCAAGAACAGTCTGTCTGTCGCCGAGACAGAAGGCAGTCCTGGCGACGAGCAAGTGTGAAAGAAATAAACCGACGGATGTCATTGGCCCCCTTTCACCCAGGCATCACAGGTGGGGTGCTGTGTGCATAAAACTGGAATTCCAGCCCAAGTAAGAGTCAGTGAGTAATGAGTGACAGGAAGAATAGCAGAATAGACACGGCATGGCTACATTTTAGCTCTGCAACTTTGAACACATTACCTCCTTGAGCCTCAGTTTCCTTACCTGTGAAATGGAGGTAATCTTGTGGGCATGTTCTTGTTTATACAGCCTGATGCCACACACCTAGTAAGTGTTCACTGTTAATTGCTGTTTATGTATGAGCTGCCATGAATAGAAATTCTGGGTGCTAATTGTTTAATATGTCACCCTATCTAGGATGCTGGAATTTGAGGTCTTCCCATGTCTTATACCGTAGAGTGGAACAGAAGGCAAGAGAGTTAATACCTGCCTGATTCTAGCCTTCAGAACTGGAAATGACTCAGAAGGAAGATGCACATATAAATACATTCAGTGGGGCTAGGAATGTAGTTCAGTGGTGGGGTGTATGCTTGTGTGCCTGAGGTCCGAGGTTTAATTCCCGACACTCAAGAACAAAACGTAAAATGATTTTGAGGGATGCCATATTTGAATACAGTTTGTGATTTTTTTTTTAAATTTATAATCGTTTGATTTGCCAGTGTCAAAGTGCAGGCTGTAATGCAGAAAGTCTAGCTTGATCTTGATCTTCACTTCCTTTGTCTTAAGTTCTTCTCAGTAAACTGGAGAAAATAACACCACAGTACATATGCTTGACAATTAGCAGACCCTCAAGTGTTAAAGCTATTGTGATTTCTTTAAGGTGGCTGCATGTGTGGAAGGGATATGAGTAAAAATAGCCAAGTTGGAAAACTGGGGCCATAGTGCCCATTCGCTTTACTCCTAGATGTGCTAAGAGAGTAGTTGTCCCAGACCAGCCTTGTCAATCATTCCCCTTCCAGAGTGCCAGTTCTGTAGAACATGGAATCAACCATGTAATAAGATAAATTATTTTTCTGGTTTATTCCTGGCTATTTGCCAGGTTTCCTTGGTTATAGCCAGAAAGTATCTTGTTAACAGCAGCCAGAATTATTCAAGAGACAAAAATGCTTTTAAAATAGCCAACCGAAGCCAAAGGGCAAGAATTTTTTTTCTTTTAAATATTTATTTACTATGTATACAATATTCTGTCTGCGTGTATGTCTGCAGGCCAGAAGAGGGCACCAGACCTCATTACAGATGGTTGTGAGTCACCATGTGGTTGCTGGGAATTGAACTCAGGACCTTTGGAAGAGCAGACACTGCTCTTAACCACTGAGCCATCTCTCCAGCTCAGGGCAAGAATTCTTGCAGCCCACTTCTTTACTATAGGATAATTGCTTTTAAATGGACATAATTGAGAAAACAGTATCTATAGCTTACAGTTGTTTGGGTCAGTGACATGATTACATAAAGCGCCCACCCAGTCCATTCTCATTGCTTGCTGTGTAACCTTGAGCAAGGAGTCTAACTAGCCTGTGTGTCACAGTGTTACCATCTTTTATCAAAATAGAATTGATGCTGTGATCCCAGCACTTGGGAGTCTGATGCAGGAGGTTTGCCAGGAGTTTAAGACCAGCCTGGGCTACTACATTACAAGATCATGTTTCAAAAAACCCAAATCAAATAAACAGAAGATACTTGCCTTAAATTTTAAATGAGATATGCATAGCAATGAAGAAACATGTCTGCTATACAGCAGGTGTTCGGCTGGTGCTGGCTATTAATATTAGATCACCGCGGGCAGTGTGCTGCTACTAGGAAAACACATCTCGCTGGCATACTTGGGTTTGAAGCATGGCTTCTTTAGCCTGTCTTCAGACAGCTCACTTCATTTCCTTGACTCAGTGTCTCCATTTGTAAAGTGGAGCTTATGTTGTTATAAGAAAACATTTTTTCTTTTCATTGCTGAAGGTAATATTCAGGCCCATGCACATTTGAGGCAAGGGTTCATCCACTGGACAGCCCCTACCGCTTATAGGACTTGCAGTATTAAAGCATGCTGCAGTGCCTGTTACAAAAATGCCATCTACGTTATTTGTATCTACCTTGTTTGCTGGTTTTTAATTGACATACAAAGTAATAGGTTTCATTGTATTTTCACTCTACTTTGTTAAACAGAACAAGATTTTAATGTAATACATGAAAAGGTTCTAATAACTCTTAAAAATTTGAATGCATGAAATTATAAACTTGATTTCTCAGTTAGCTTGGAAAATTAGAATTCTCTCCTTAGTGAGAGAAGGCAGCTTCTTGTCTTAAGCTGAGTTCCATTGAGAGGGAGGAGTTTTGTTTTCAGTTTTGTCGCCTTGCTGTCACGTTGATATTTCTGAAATATGCTATTTTGTGTCAGAGCTCAGCAGGTCCATCAGCTTGAAATTAGCAGAAAGCAAACGGCTCGGCGCCCTCCTGCTCTCCAGCTTCCAGGTGAGAGTCTTAGGGTTGAGATGTGTTTTCATTTGCCATTGTGGAATTGTCACAACTTCAAAGAGATCTCAGTATCCGCACTGAATTGAGGAAAAGGTGTTTTTCCATGGTTGGGATTGACTTAAAAGTTCTCACCTGGGCAGCTGTGCGGTCTTTGCACTGAGCTCTGCTGTTGCTAGCTGAGCAGCTGACACGTTTTTTAGTATATTTTATTCATTGACAACAAGTGATGGAAATAAATTGGGTAGAGGTCAAAATCTGTTGCTGTAGACATTGAAGGCTGACTGCAAGGTAGACGAGTGTATGTTTGTTTTGTTGTTATTTTTGAGACAGGGTTTCTCTGTGTAGCTCTGGCTGTCCTAGAGCTCACTCTGTAGACAAGCCTGGCCTCAGACTCACAGAGATCCGCCTGCCCTGCCTCTTGAGTACTGGGATTAAAGGCGTGTGCCACCACCACCTGGCCGTCTTTAATTTTTTTTTTAAGCTGTGTTTTATGGCCCACTGGTGCTTATGACTGTTGAGATAAGCAAGTAATTTGTAAGAATTAAATGACTGTTGTTTTCCCTGAGTTAAAAATCAGAATGTAAGCTGGGTATTATAATGCTTGCCTTGCAGTTGGACCTCTGAGTTCAAGGCCAGCCTGGTCTACAGAGCAAGTTCTAGGATAGCTTGGGCTACACAGAGAAACCCTGTCTCAAAAAACTAAAATCAGAATAGAGTGTGAGCAACAGAGAATTTTTCCTTATCTACTTACATATATGAAAAGTGTTGGGTGAGAAAATTAGGCTCTGTGTAGCTTCATCCTAAAGTTCATCCTGAGCATCATAAAGCTACACATAGAGCTTGCCTGGGAGACTTTGGTGATTGTACTGAAATGCTTTTCTTTATTTAGTTTTCTGTTGAGAAACTTGAACCTTTCTTAAAGAGCACTAAGGACTTCAGCCTTGAATGTTTTAGAGAGAAAGGTGAGTTGCTAAGCATAGACATGTGCTTTAGCCTTGACCTGTTCCCTCTTTTGGAGCCCACCAGCATGTTTTCACTGTCCTTTTACAGAGGATGCTGCCTCTTTGAAGCCCTAACCTCTTTAAAATTGCTCCTTCTTTCCATTTCTGCCATGCTTTCTCTTCAATGACAGCAATTCACATTTCTGGGAAAAAGTGAAATTGTATAGATATCTATGTTTAACTGCTTTTTCATAAGTATAAAAACACTTATAAAGTTATCTTCCATTTAGCTATCTACCCAAATAAAAGGATACAATTTTCTTTTATATTTTTTGTTGCCTGCCCCATTAGTTACTTTTCCTGTGATAAAACATCCAGACCAAGGCAACTTATAAAAGAAAACATTTAATTGGGTGTACAGTTTCAGAGAGCTAGAGTCCTTGATGGCAGAGCAAAGGTGTGGCAGCAGGACAGATGAGACTCACATCTTGATCTGCTAGTAGGAGGCAGAGAGCACACTGGGAATAACACAAGTCTTTTGAAACCTCAAAGCCCACCCAAGTGACACATCTCCTCTATTAAGGCCATTATCGCCTAATCCTTTCCAAACAGTTCCACCAAATGGGAATCAAGTATTCAAACATGAGCCTATGGGGGCCATTCTCATTCCAACAACCACAACCATCCTTTTGATGCTGGGTACCAAAGCTAGGACCTTGAACTTGCTATGCAAGTTCTCTACTATGAAACTAAACTTCCAACCCCAAAGATAAAATATTTGCATGCTTACATGGCTGTTTTCTGTGAATGAGAGGACAAGAATTGGATATGGGACCCTAGACTTAGGAACTCCTTAATATCTTTGTCATGAGCTCATTGTGAACATCTGTAGTCTTTTATTTTCTAACGTAAATTTATCCTCTCTAGCATCTTCTCTCTCTGAAGAATTGAAACGTTTTACAGACAGGCTGGAAAGTGATGGAACTCTACAGAAATGTTTTGTTGAAGATTCAGAAGAGTAAGAGCAATTCTCTTTGTGTCCTTACTTATAACTCAGCTTAAACTTGATTATAATTAAGCCATTGCTTACACAATAAACATTTATTCAGCACCTATGTACCAGCACACACTTTATCTATTTATTTTGCTTTCTTGAGATAGGGTATCTATAGTTCAGACTAGACTCAAACTTTTGGCAATTCTTTTACCTCTACTTTCCAAGTGCTGGGATTACAGGTGTGAGCTGCCATCCTTGGCTTGTACCAGGCTTTTCCTGATGATGAGGAAGGGGATATAGTGATCAATGTGTCACATCCCTCTTACATGTTTGTATTAGAGGAGATAATTCAGAGAAAATTCAATATCAGCTAGCAATGAACAAGGAAGTCAGCAAGTAAGATAGTGACGTTGGGAACAGGAACCTTGCTAGAGTTTTGAGAGAAGGTCCGTAGTGGTTTCATGTTGGGATGGGAACACAAAAGACCTGGGTAGTGAGAAGGAACAGCTGTGGAAAGATTGGGGGAGCCATTCCTCAGGTCTTTGGTTGTCATGTAGACGTCAGCTCTTATTCGAAAGCTCTTTCCAAGCAAGAATATTAGCAGAATGTGCTGGCAAGAAGGCGTAGTGGGTAAATGTAAGCACTCTTGCTACACGAACTGATTATCTCCTTTCTATCCACACTTCCCTTGGAAGGATGCAAATCCATTGTTGAAAGTTGTCTTCTGGCCTGTACACACTTTGTGTCATATGCACACCTACAAATGTGCATGTACACACACAAACACATAATAATAATAATAATAATGATGAGAAGAATAGAATTTATTGTTAAAAGGATATCACCCCTAAATTGGTAATCATTCAAGGGTGCTGCTGCTATCACAACTCCACCCTGCAACAGATCATGCACTTGGTTTGAATTTGGAATTCATGCAAGGCCTGCCTGTTCACAAGTTCTTAAGAGTGACATTTCTTTTTTTTTTCTTTTTTTTAAATTTTTTTCTTTTTTTTTTATTAATTTTTAATTCTTTTTTATTTTTCTCTGCTCCCGTCCCTGCCACTCCCCTCCCTCCCTCAACCCTCCCCCAAGGTCCCCATGCTCCCAAATTATTCAGGAGATCTTGTCTTTTTATACTTTCTACTTCCCACATAGATTATATCTATGTAGGTCTCTCTTAGTGTCCGTATTGTTCTCTAAATTCTCTGGGATTGTGGTTTGTAAGATGGTTTTCTTTGCCTTATGTTTAAAAACCACCTATGAGTGAGTACATGTGATAATTGTCTTTCTGTGTCTGGGTTACCTCACTCAAAATAATGCTTTTTCGTTCCATCCATTTTCCTGCAAAATTTAGGCTGTCATTTTTTTCTGCTATGTAGTGCTCCATTGTGTAAATGTACCACATTTTTTTTATCCATTCTTTGATCGAGGGGCATTTAGGTTGTTTCCAGTTTCTGGCTATGACAAATAAAGCTGCTATGAACATAGTTGAGCACATGTCCTTGTGGCACGATTGAGCATCTTTTGGGTATATACCCAAAAGTGGTATTCCTGGGTCTTGAGGAAGGTTGTTTCCTAATTTTCTGAGAAATCGCCACACTGACATCCATAGGGGTTGTACCAGCTTGCATTCCCACAGCAATGCAGAAGTGTTCCCTTTTCTCCACAGCCTCTCCAGCATAAGTTGTCATCAGTGTTTTTGATCTTGGCCATTCTTACAGGTGTAAGATGGAATCTCAGAGTTGTTTTGATTTGCATTTCTCTGATGACT